>JAEQML010054337.1:0-38338 GCA_016904865.1 Pissodes strobi | reverse complement strand
GCCTTTGATACTCTCGATCATGTACCACGTCTCGGGAAGTTATACCAATAAGGAATTAGAGGCTTGGGTGCAAGATTAATGGAGTCATATCTGGAAAACAGAGGACAGACAGTTTGTATCAAAAAGGATGGGCAACTAAGCTTCTCCGATGTGGTGATACTTGGGCAGGGAGTATCGCAGGGCTCTATTCTTGGGCCACTATTGTTTATATTGTAAGTGAATGGTCTGGTTAATATGCGGAAAATACGTGCTGCTGGCGGACGGTCCACTGTCTGGACTGCCCGGGGAAGGTTCGCGTGCGGCGTGTGAGATGGCTCAGTAGTGCGGGGACAACTCCTTGCGGCTTAATACTAATAAGACTGGTCTTTTGACGTTTGCAAAAAGGGCCAATCAGGAATCGTTATTTGTCAGAATTAATAACAAATCTAGCCCAAATGCTGGTGAATGTCATGTGATCGAGTCATGTTTAACACATCATTCTACTCTTACAAATGATTGCCTTTTTCTCCTCGTGCATGTACAATTCTTTAGAAAGTAGAACCGCTTCGGCTCTGGCTCCAGGGTGTAAATAGCACAAGTGCTAGTTTAGTGACTCTAACGAAGCTGAAAACCTAAAAGAAACTGGAAAACGGTCTACGTTTCGATGAACAAATCTGCCCTTGTTGTCAGAAAATGCATCATTATGAATAGAAGACATGTACAAAAATTTCATCAAGATATCTACTATACCATCACAGTTATTATACGAAATAGATTTTTTTTATGTGTAAATATTTAAACATCTTACGCGGCGGTATGAAGTCTCGGGAAAATGGACGGAAGTGTGGAAGCGGATGTGACATCATAACCATAGCCTACATCAGCACTTTCCTGTAAAACGTATTCTTTCTGACGCCAGAATATAGGCAACCAATTCCAAATAAGTGGTTGCCTATATTCAGGCATCATGGTGGCATTTAAGATCCTTTACAGTCATACGCCACTATGCTAATTTAGCCGCTTCTGGTTGGTGGATTAACGCCACTTTCAATTTATCTACGGTCTAGTCAGATTGTTCCACCAGGTCTAGTTAGTCTAGTGGTCAGATTGGAATGTAGACGTCCCGCGGTCATTTTCCGTTGGGGGCAAGACATGTTTGTTTATTTTTTTAAGGTTATGTTTGTTTCTATTTATAAATTTGGGTTAGTTTCAGTTAGTTTTGTCTGGTTACGCCCCGGAGCGAGCGAAGCGAGCGGACGCCCATGCGAGAGTTAACAGTACTCTAAAGTTACGTAAACCCACCAATTAGAAGCGGCTAATATAGCATAGTGGCGTAGGACTGTAAAGAATCGTATTACGTATTAGATTTTCATGTCGATATAGGATATGTTTACACATCAGTGTCTCAGTCTAACAAACTCGCTCAATTTTGAAAGAGGACGTTATTTTCTTAAAATGGGTCCAAGAATCACCCTCACAAATATTAGCATGTAATTAAGGAACACCCTGTATATTTCAGTGTTTTGCTTCTATTTATTTTTACTAAATCATATGGAAATATTTTTAGTTATGAAAAATGTCGTTTTTCATAAAAGTCTGCATACATAAAATTATTTAGCCGTAGGCAGATTTTGGTAGGGACATACAGAGTGGCTCGAATTCGAGTCTATGTATGGGGAACAATTGCGCATTTAGGTGCCTAAGAAAAATTGAGCATTTAGGTGCCTAAGGATATGTCGTTAAGAAAATTTTAATATTCCGGGTATTTCCGGAGATGTCCGGGAATAAAAGCGAAATTTTGAAATTTTATTTTTTTCTTGGGCTTATTTAAAAACGGAGTTCAAATTGAATTGCACTTTTCCATTGCCATTTTTTCCGCTCTGGGATTCATTTCGTCTTCAAGGGATCATCATCGACTTTCTTTTGCGGATGTTTTTGGTTTAATTTATACATACATTTCAAATTAACAAAGCATATGCCAACTTCAAATGTAACATCACATTTTTTAATATTTTTGAATTTTCTGTAAAATTCTGTTTTTTTTTGTATCAGGTTTTCGTAATATTGAAGGTTTTAGAATTACGAAATACTATGATTTTTCCGATATAATTGCTTACCTATACAGGGTGTCCGGTAACTTCGGGGCAAACTTTCGGGAGCTTATAGGGGATGTCAAAATAAGTCTAGTGTTTCATATAACTTTTTCCCTACAGCGCCTCCTAAAGGAGATACAGGGTCGCAAAGGTATACTCAACAATTCACATTTTTGGTTTTAACTTTTAAACCACTCTGTATAATTCAATAAAATTTTGGGATTTTCTTAAGGGGATTATTATCTTTAAGTCGACATTACAGTGTGCTCTTTAACGTTTTAAGGAAGTCAGAAATGGACTAGCTCTCACACAAAACGGGCGAAATTTTTGACAGGTGTCATTCAATTGCGACGAAAATATGATTCTCAGATACTGCCAAGATTTTACTAAAAAAAAGGTACTCTTTATTTTTTTCGATTAAATCAACCGTTTTCGAGAAAATTTAACTTATATTAGTTTCTAATTTCAGTATTCTTGCAGCAGGTTGTTTCACTGACACAACAAGGTTGACAAGTTTTGTCAAAAACCCTTATTAGTCGTACAAAATAGTTATTTATGCAACAAGTGTGTAAAGTGACCCTTTTTTTATGAATGGGACAATCCCATGAATAAAAAAGGGATGCTTTCCGCATGAGTAGCATACAAATTTTTTTCCACCAAAAAACAAAAATAATATTAAAATACTTTACGCACTACTCTAAACGTCAAAAATGGGTGGTTCCTTAAAGAACAACTGCTTCATCCGTACCACATTCAAAAGGTACATGCTATGTCGCCAGAAGATTACCCGGCAAGACTCGACTATGCCAACTGGTTTTTGCAGCGACATAGGGAAAATAACAGCTTTTCGGGCATAATTTTGTTTTCGGATCAAGCAGGTTTTATCTGAGATGGAATAATCAAATCTCATAATTTACATATCTGGACAGAAGAGAATCCCCGTGCGATTATTCAAACAAAACACCAGCAAAGGTTTATAGTCAATGTATGGGCTGGTATAATTGGAAATCATCTTATTGGTCCATTTTTTTAGACGATAGATTAAATGGTGCACGCCACTTGCAATAATTCTTGCAGCAATATTTGAACGAGCTACTGGAAGATGTACCTCTTCACATTAGAGAATGCATGTGGTTTATGCACGACGGTGCACCATCCCATTTCGACCGTTTAGTGCGCCAATATTTGACTGCTGTTTTTGGCCAACAATGGATTGGTCATGAAGGACCTTTTCCGTGGCCAGCTAGATCCCCAGATCTCAATCCATTGGACTTCTTTTTCTGGTGTTATTTAAAGGAATTGGTTTATTCAACGCTAGTTAATACCAGAGAAGATTTGGTTCTAAGGATTAGGCAGTATTGTGGACAAATTCGAAACAATCCTGGTACGTTGTTTGCAGTACAACGAGAAAACCTGCGTGGAATAAGAAAGTGTATTTAAGTTCAAGGAGGGCATATTGAACATCTGCTTAAGTAACATCTTACTCTCAACTGTTACCAAACAGAACCTACTACTTATTATGCAAAGCATTTTTTTATTTTATTACTGCAAAAATTTGAAACTAATTTTCGCCTGTCTTAGGCTATAGGCTTCTCAGTTAGTCGTTCTCAATTTTATTTTCCTTATGTTAATTTAATATCATAATTTAGGTTTTTTCACTAATTAATGATATTTGAAATAAATTATTTATTTATCAGATCATTAACCTTTTTTTACAACGATCGCTTATTGAACAAATTTTCTCGAAAACGGTTGATTTAATCGAAACAAATGAAGAGTACCTCCTTTTTAGTAAAATCTTGGGAGTATCTGAAAATCATATTTTCGTCGCAATTGAATGACACCTGTCAAAAATTTCGCCCGTTTTGTGTGAGAGCCAGTCCGGTTCTGACTTCCTTAAAACGTTAAAGAGCACATTGTAATGTCGATGTAAGGGTAATAATTCCCTTAAGAAAACCCCAAAATTTTATTGAATTATACAGAGTGGTTTAAAAGTTAAAATCAAGAATGTAAATTGTCGAGAATACCTTTGCGACCCTGTATCTCCGTTAGGAGGCGCTGTAGAGAAGAAAATTATATGAAACACTAGACTTATTTTGACATTCCCTATAAGCTCCCGAGAGTTTGCCCCGAACTTACCGGACACCCTGTATATGGAGAAAAAGGTTTATTTTCCAATTGTCATGGCACTGGTATTTGAAGTCTGTTTTGATTCATCTTTATTTTCTGCTAATATTTTACAAAATGAGCTATTCGATTATTGAAAGGCTGAAAATGATCGAGTTTTATTTCAGCAATGATAATAATGCCACAAGAACACGATAGGGAAAATGTTCCGAATGGTCGGGGAGTACCATCTGTACCAACTATAATTAATAGGAGGAAGAAACAGCATCGCTAGTGACTAAGAAAAAAAACAAAACATAGAGTTAAAGGAAGGGATCTTATTATATATTTTTTTATTTTCAAGAAAACCCAGTTAAATCTATCAGAGACTGTGTGAGAGGTATAAGGCACGGACCACGAACCAAGAGAGTTTGTTATGAAATAGTTCAGAGAACTTTAAATCAATACGAAAAACCATGATTTTAAAAATAAGGTACTCTAACAATTAGACGACGAATAAAAAAAAGGACGTGAATTTGTTCAAATTATAACAGGAAGTTTTAATCAAGATCCAAATTATTTCAATAAAATTTTGTGGACCGATGAGGCGATATTTACCACTGTCAGAATTTGTAATAGGAAAAACTGTCATGTTTGGTCCGGTGAAAATTCACAAGTTCTTGGGCCAATTGCTTTTCAAACACGTTTCTTAATAAAGTTTGATGTGGCATCTTGAGGTCCTGTTTTTAGCCGTGGCACCTCAAATGGGTTAAGATACCTGGAGATTTTGGAAAATTAATTGGATGCTTTATCGATGAACTAACACTTCAAACTCGGCAAAGTACAATTTGACAACAAGACGCAACACCACCCATTAAATATTCTGACAATAAGACATTTTCTTCATAATAATTATCAAGTGTGGGTGGCTAGATATTAAGCAATTAACTGGCCCGCGAACTCCCTAGCTCTAGCGCCATGGATCCCTATAGAGAAAAAAGTCACGACTTTAAACATATCAGAGAAAAATTATCCAAGACGTAAGAAATTTAAATGGAAATTAGAACGAAGCAATTATAAACGCACTAGAATGACAGAAAAGAATTTATGAGAAATGTGATGAGGTTAATGGGGGACGTGCAGAGCATTTAATTTTGGCTAGATATTATACGTTTTATTTATTTTGTTATTTATAATTAATTATAAGTTTTAAATACCTGGTATGATATTTCCAAATTTAGTAAACAGAATTTTAATAACTATATATTATAGCTCATTCTGTAACACAAACTTCAAACATCAATGAGATGAGATTTGAACAAGTACATAGTTAACTTTATCGTTGTCAGTTTTCTCAATCAATTCGATGTTTCTTTTTCGAGCTTAAATACGAGCCAAAAATTTTACGGTACTTCTTAAAAGCGTTGATCTATCTATTGATCTATAAAAGCCACGGAAGCATGACAATTTAGATCATATTGTGCAAAATCACTGAAAAATTAACCGAATTTTATCATCTCTTCGAGTAAACTCAGAAAGATATATATAGTTGTCTTATTATTTAACCAAAATATTACGACTATGTTGGGGTTTGGAACCTTCGGCAACATGCACTAAAACTGAGCTTTATCCACAATACCGAAACAGAATTTTTGCACTCGACGCGCGTTTCGCTAACCATGTTAGCTTCATCAGGAGATGATTAAGACTTAATCATCTCTTAATCATCTCCTGATGAAGCTAACATGGTTAGCGAAACGCGCGTCGAGTGCAAAAATTCTATTTCGGTATTGTGGATAAAGCTCAGTTTTAGAAAATATTACGAAATAATCAGATAAATCAGCAGTAAGCATTAGAAACCTATACCCTTATTAGAATAACAGTTTTAATAGTTTCATAGCAGTTTTAATTGATAAACACAAACAGTTGTGTTTGATATTGTCTATACTGATTTTGCGTTATTATGTTTGCCTTCAATTTATATTTGCTTCGTTTCACGTGAATGGCAAAAAAGCTGACATAACAATAGCTCTAACAAAAATAATAATTATGTTGAAATTATTAATAACAAAACTAATATGTAGACACAAACTCACCCCACAAAATTTCGTATAAAACAGTAGACCGCAAAAACCGTAGCTTCATTGGATTCCGAATCTTTTACCACTAGAGGTAGGTCAGCCCTTATCTTTTTCCCATCCGTTTTGTTCCCTACCGATTGCTTCGAGCCGTCTAAGGGTTTTTGATAGCTTGAAGCCATTGCCAAGGCTAAATTTCCATTACGAAATGCTCCACGATACAACAGAAAGTGGAAAGTGTACACCGAACTTCAACACCTATGGAAAAGCGGCGTTGCCACAGCGCAACTGCACTGCCAGGCTTTTCTTGGAAATGATGCAGCATTAATTCTAGAAACTGGTTTATTCGAATATAAACGAAAATTACATCATAGTATATTTTAACTACATTTGAGCTGCCTTTACTGATATCGGTGTGCTTAATATTAGAGTTTTATAGGAAAAGCGTGTCAAATAAGAATGAAAACTAGATCTGGATTGTGTGACGGGTATGAAAAAAGATACCTACATACTACATAGGATGTGTGGTTTCCCCCACTCGAATAAAGTACTCTTCAACCACTAAAGATCTCAGTGCAAGAAGCGGGTCACTCCACTTCTTAAAATGTTGAGAAATCTGAATATTTTCACGGAAATTCAAAAAGTTACGCTAAATAGTATTAGTCCTTCTAACGTAACACTAGATAAGCTGTATTTACCTAGATACAACTTACACTTTGCAGAAGCGAAAAAAATTGTAAAGAAAATAAATGCCTTTCTTCCCCGAAAAGCCCAAATTTTGAAAATAGATTCAAAACATGTGTAATGAGTTTGGTATGTATTTTATTTAAAATGAAAAATATAAATGAAAATTTTGTAGACAAACAATACTTTAAACATAAGGAGAGTCACTAACATTTCCTTCGTCCCGATCTTCGATTTTAGGTCTTCTACGTTAACAGTGATGTTTCGAAACATGCAACTACAGTTATTGCAATGAAACATTGATCATTTAAAAGAACATACTTTTATACTATAGGTCTTTTAGATCCTTATTTTTATTAGGGCTTATATCCAAAGGTTTGAATTCTTTATTATTCGGCATTGAGAGTGGGATATCGCTTCTTTCATTAATAGAAAATTTTGTATAATTTAGTAAACTTATATTCAATAAACTTATCATTTATTGGTGTCTCTGGCGAGCGGAAGCAAGGAAGGATATATGTTTAAATATTTAGGAGCCTGCGAGCGGTATCAAGGCCTAAATAGGAATTGGCAATGTTAATATTATTCATTAAAAGAAAGCAAACTGGAGCTTTTTAAACAGGCGTAAGCCTTGTGTTTTTAAAGATAGCGTAATTCTGCGTTTTATGGTCGAAAAGAAAGACGTTTAATTAAATTAAATAAAGACATTAACGGCTTTGCCATCCGTATCGACTTCATAGGTACCTTGGAATTGATTGCCTTTGGCCCCACAAATGATTAAACTTGGTTTGAATTGGTATAGAACCTCTTCGGCCCAGGCTCCAGGATGTAAACTGCACAAGTGCAAGTTTAGTGACCCTAATGAAATGTGTACCTATATATCGTCGAGTCGATAAGCAAGTCTGTTATCGTTTTTAAGAAAGGCAAAAAACTAAATATGAAAATGGTTAGCAAATACAATAAAACAGTAAAAAGCTCTTGCAGATTGTCAGGCTTTGAACTGATTTTGACAAGATGACAATTATAATGGTATACTTAATTACTGGTTAACTGGTATTTAGTGTGATAATGAGGTGTTATTTGGTAAATTAATTTGTTTTTGAAGTTTTATATATCTATAATTTGGTGTTATTCGCTTAGGAAGAATTTAATGACTTTTGTTGAAAGGATTAGTTAATTTTTAAGTGTCCCTTATCAACTTCAGTTTTTAGCAAAGGTAACCATGTGCTATTAAAACTAACAGAAGTTGAAGCAACACATTCATCTTTATTTAATAAAATTAAAGCACTTTCTTTAATTTTACGTTTTTTAGATGAAGGCTCCTTTGCCAAAATACTAGAAGCGTTCCATTGTATTCTGCGATTGTTATCAAATGCATGTTGACAAATATGTGATTTGTGGAATTGTACATTTCTAATATAAGTTTGGTGTTCTTTTATACGTTTTGATAATGGTATACAGGTCTCACCTATATAAAATTTATTACATTCACATGGTATTTTATAGATAACATTTTTAGTAGTTTCATTTTCATTAAGTGGTTTTGTTTTTGTTAGTTTAGATCTAAGGGTGTTTTCTGTTTTGAAAATTGTACAATTCTTATATATCCGAATTTATTCTCTAGGCAATGAAATTATATGAAATCTACTACAGGCATGCTGTAGCCTGTATATAGTTATAGTTATATATCTAGCTTTATCGCTTACAAGTAACTGAAATAATATTACTGGTGTACTGCCACCTTAAATATCTATATATCGATATGTTTATATAGTTACTACAGTTCGTAAAATACTAAGGAATATTTAATTATTCCCTGATTCAATATTAATACATAACAGTTCTTCTAAAATATGCTAGTGAGTTATATAGTCTATAAAGTCACTGAATTAATAACGTTTCTATCTATAAATTTATACACTGGATAACTTACTCATGTCTTTAGTTCGCACTGTTTATCTAACACTGTTCCTACCCCTGATTTAATAGATCGCGGTTTATTTTAGCCTTTTAATCCTATTACCCTGATTCGGTAGTTTTAAGAAGAAACGTTTACCCTTTTATGCTTTCGTTGTAAGCGTCGTTTCTTAGACGACTGAATTTAAGATATTTAATTGGATTAATATCACTTTTCACTTCTATTACTTTGAAACTCGATATTTACTATACTTAATTGAGTTACTCTTCACTTGAGAATGCAAAAAGAATAGATACTTATGATTTTAGCTTGATTTAGAATATTATTCACTTGGATTTTACTTTATCCTTTTAACCAGCAGAACTTAACTGCATTTTGGAATAAGAACTTAGAATTTTACCGGGGAGAGACTGGTGTAGAACTTCTTACTGGTGCACTGGTAGAGAGTGTGTATTTTGGGCTGTGCTAACGACTTTATACGCTCAGTTCCTCCACGCCTAGGGCGTCGGCCTGACTCTAGAATTATCCGGAATCGTAGTTAAAGCGCGTGCCTAGATCGAGCCCAAGAGATAAAAGCAACTCCTTTTATGGTAATAGCCGTTCTCTTTGGCTCGAGATTCAGTTGCTAAATGAATGTAAGGCGTTGGAACACCGCATGTCATATGTAGGGGAGCGTCGTGTCAGAAGTTCATCAGACTGAGAAACTTATTGCTTTCTGTGATTCGATTCTTTTAACGCTTGAATTTAAATAACATATAGGCCAGTAACATTGTATTAGAATATTTACAAAAAAATTGTTTTTGTTACATTTAGTGTACTGCATTAATATACAAGTAGATATGGCCATTTTTTTTCCTTTTTGCATCCTTTAGAGGCTGATTGAAAATATGTTTAAAATGCTCTGAAAATTTAAGATCTTGGCTTGTTCTACAGGAACTACACTAAATTTTGTTAAGTTTTTTCAACTAACTTTATCCATTCTGATAGTAGGTATAATCGTTATTCTTTTCAATAAGTCCAAAAGACCTGTCGCACTGGATATTGGTGATGTATTTGACTTAGTCTTCCATTTTTGTTTACCATAGAGACTAAATATTTCATTGAAGATTGGTTTTGTTGAGTAAATGCACTGTCCAAAGAAATGTAGCGCTTGTTCACCGATACAGGCAAATATGTTTGTATATAATGATAAAGACATGAAATTACTTCATTACTTCTTAGCGGTCTGGTCATCAAACACGTCAAACATTGAGGTACCCATTTTTCCTGAATTAATTCAAAGTTGTCTTTTCTAAAACACATCTCCTGCTGGTACATAGGGTAGTGGCAATTTCTGCTGGAACTCAGAATTTATCTTCTTTACTGAGAATCGTAACTTCTTTCAATTTCTTGTAAAATATTTCGGATTCACGAATATGGATATCTTTTTCAGTGCCCTCTTATTTTCAGAATCAAACACGGTAAGATTTTGTAACTTGTTACAAGTTTGACATGTGTCGGACCTTG
The DNA here is from genome assembly GCA_016904865.1 of Pissodes strobi. Classification (NCBI taxonomy): domain Eukaryota; kingdom Metazoa; phylum Arthropoda; class Insecta; order Coleoptera; family Curculionidae; genus Pissodes; species Pissodes strobi. The sequence continues at coordinate 27,974 of JAEQML010054337.1, read as the reverse complement.
GAGTTCCAAAACTGATGTTACGGATCAATAGCATGATCTTCTTTATTTTGATAAGGGAGTTTATTTCCGCGGCAATTTTGTTCCTCATGCTGCTTTTCCGAAGTTCCTTGATCACTGGTTTTGGTTTCTTTAATTTGTGATATGAGTCGTTATTATTAAAACTATTAATATTATGAAATCAGGTAGTTAAATGTTGGACAATTTCTCCTTTATTAAATAAATTGTGGTTCTGAAAAGAAAAAATATTTTGGAATTATGCTCTGAAAACGTTTTATATTTTGAGGACTCCATCAATCAGTTCAAAAGAGTCACCTGAAGATTCTAGAGAAATAGCAAGTGATAGTACAGCTTCTTCCATAAAATTCTCTAGATCCCACATTATTAAACTTACTCCTCCTTTAATTTTTAAAAGCTCCCTCTTTAACATGTCGCTTTGAAACGATATGTCTTTCTCGGTCAATCAGTTTGTAATTTCTGATTTCTTCCAAGAGCTTGACGGCAGTTTCTCTGAGAGCCTGGAATGATGGCTAACATTTTTGTAATAGAATTTTCTGGAAAAAATACTATCCTTTGCTGAAAATATTCTTTAATAACATCGGCAGTCATTTCCTCGTGATAGTATTTAATCAATTTTAATTGGAGAGTTGGTAAACTATCCCTTAGACCTACGTCCTTTACCCCAAGATATTTTTAAGTCTGTTGATAAGCCTGCCATAAATCCTTGTCACGTCCATTGAACAGAACGTCTTTCTTTGAGCCATGCTTCATCCAAATATAAAAATTCACGGATCTCACACCTTACACAAGCATCCTATGTATTGAAAATGCCTGACACGATTTTTAAATTTAAAAAACTTATGATTTACATCTGTCACATTATAACAAATTTATTACTATTAATTTATGTTTACCGATTTTGCGGGGTTGAGATCATGTCACCCGAAGTGACATCCAATGATGATGTTACATAAAAAAAGTGTATAATATTTTTAAAGTCAGTTTAAATTAAAATAGCAAATAAATAAGCTCGTATATAACTACGCTACTGAGTGCCCGTCGTCAAAATATGTTGATTTATAGCGGCATCCAGACTTTAACCAATAATTAGAATGTGGGTACTTCCGCCTAGTAAGGCTTACTTGCTTTAGTCAAAGTGGACTCGATTACGGGTGTGAAGGATATAGTTATATGAACTGAAAGTAGTTAGAATGAGACAAATATAATCAAGTTTTCAAATAGCCAATTAAGGCGAGCCTCAGCCAATAAGCGAATAATGTAAAAATATATACGGGAGTGATTTCGATTATATAATTTATTCTAATTATTCTAGTTTGTCAATCATTTACAATGGGATTGATGACATTGGAATCATTTTCTCCTTTATATGGTTTGACTCTAGAATAGAAGACATTTCATAAAACATTTTTAATCCATTAAACGACATTAGAGTATACACCATACAGTAAAAATAAACAGCCATATTTTGCGGCTTGTTTTAAATAAATAACTGCTTATTGTTGATTGGCTATTTTTGATTGTTTTTTAGTTTGTTGCGTCTTATCGAGTAATCAAATAGGTAAAACAAATATTGCATTTTAATCTTTACGATCTAAATTTCGTTAATAGATTAATATTATAATTAAACCTAGTAAACAAGAATTTTAAAACATTGATAAATATCGAAACTGTCAAAGTCGACATTTTTTACAGACTATGTCAGTAATTATTTTTCTTTTATTATCCCTAATCTAATTCTAAGATTTCATTCAAATCGGTTCATAAATAGCAAAACTGTCAAATTTGACATTTTCGACAAATGCTATGCTATCATCACAAAACATATTTTTCTTTTATTTTCCTTAATCTAATTCTAAACTTTCGTTCAAATCGGTTCATAAATAACGAAACTGTCAAATTTGACATTTGTGACATACATACATACTTTGTCAACAAATATTTGTCTTTCATTTCCCCTAATCTAATCTGAAAGTTTATTCAAATCGGTTAATAAATAACAAAATCGTCAAATTTGACATTTTTGACATTTTCTTTTATTCTAGGGTTGATAGGTAGGTACTACGTCAAAAAATATTTTCCATTTATTTTCCCTAATCTAATTCGGTTCATAAATCGCGAAACTGTCAAATTTTACATTTTTAACAGATACTATGTTAAAAAATATAAACCTAGTAAACAAGAATTTTAAAACATTGATAAATAGCGAAACTGTAAAATTTGACAATTTTGACAAACTTTGTCAATAATTATTTTTCTTTTATTTTCCCTAATCTAGTTCTAAGATTTCATTCAAATCGGTTCATAAATAGCAAAACTGTAAAATTTTACATTTTTGACAGATACTATCACAAAAAATATTTTATTCTTTTATTTTCCCTAATCTAATTCATTAAAATCGGTTCATAAATAACAAAACTGTCAAATTTGACATTTTTCACAGACAATGCCAATAATTATTATTCTTTTATTTTCCCTAATCTAATTCTAAACTTTCATTTAAATCGGTTCATAAATAACGAAACTGCCAAATTTGATATTTGTGACATACATACATACTTTGTCAAAAATATTTCTTTCATTTCCCCTAATCTAATCTGAAAGTTTATTCAAATCGGTTAATAAATAATGAAATTGTCAAATTTGACATTTTTGACAGATAGGTACTAAGTACGTCATAGAATATTTTCCTTTTATCTTCCCTAATCTAATTCGGTTCGTAAATAGCGAAACTGTCAAATTTGACATTTTTAATATTTATTTTTCCTAGTCCACTTATAAAATATCACTCAAATCGATTCCGAAATAGCGAAACTATCAAATTTCACATTTTTAGCATTTATTTTTTCTAGTCAACTTATAAAATTTCACTCAAATCGGTTCTTATAGCGAAACTGTCAAATTTCACATTTTTTACAGATACTATGTCATAAAATCGACATATTTTGAGAATCACCCTGTATCTTCTAATCGAGCTTCTAATAAGTAATAAAAATATTGCATTTTAATCTTTACGGTCTAAATCTAGATTTAAATGACAGTATAAAATAACACTAACTTACCTAATTCAACAATATTATTCGAACATTTAGAATAACCTACAACCATTTTATTATTTTATTATGAAATGTTACAACACACCGTCAGCGTCGTCAAAGTATCCGTTACGTCTTATCACAAGCAAGTTATTTTATTTACTGACCGTTAACCGCGCCGATTCGGTGTCGGAATTTCATTATGTCGAGGTTACGAAATCCAATATTATCCGTATGCGCTGGTCGAGGTCGCAACATCCTTATTAAGTTTCCATAAAAGTGATCCCAATAGCATTTTCAATACTAAAACATGTTTATCTTCAAAATGACAGAGAAGGAAACACACCACCTAAAGGCTTCGCGGTTCTCCCATATATAAGAGGAACGACAGACCGCATCGGCAGAATATTAGCAGGGAAAAACATAAGACCGATCTTCAAGCCCACCAAGAAGATTCAGGAACTTTTGCGCTCAGCAAAGGATGCCACAGACCCACTGACTTCGGCCGGTGTCTATAGAATTCCCTGTTCCTGCGGCATGGTCTATATTGGAACAACAAAGCGAAGCGTTAACACACGCCTATCAGAGCATAAAAGATCTTGTCGTCTGGGAGAAACGGAAAAATCAGCCGTGGCCGAACACACTCTTTCGCAAGATAACCATAGGATTCTTTTCGAAGAAACAGAAGTCTTGTCAATGGCCACACACTATCATGCCAGACTGAACCGGGAAGCCATAGAAATTCATAAGCACAAAAACAACTTTAATAAGAAGGAAGAAGGGTTACAAGTTCGAAAAATATGGCACTCCGTACTAGACAACACACAACCAAAACCAATAACAATAACAATAATATATTTCATAAACGTTACAATTAATGAATCACAGTTTAACAGATAGGTATGATAGTGAGCTTCGCAACTGCTGTTATGCCCAGGCAGTGTTACTGCATTGCCTCAGTGGCCAGCAGACAGAATCATCCTTAGGGGGTTGATGTTAACCTACTTAAATAGCTAAACTAGTGGTATGTTCAATCAGTACTGCACTTTACGTGGGTTACCCCTTCAAAGTCCTAACTATAGGTGTTTGGCAAGAAGCCGGCTGTTTAGATGTACATACTGCATGTTAATTGATAGTTAGGGTTGGTATGTAGGGAAAAATATGAACAAAAAACCCTACTTAAACTGCTCATACGGAGCAGGGCGTCAGAATGATAAAATTTTAGCTATGTACATTATATATACAACACATAAGGACATAACAACTATGTACAAGAAGGTTGGGACTTAACATTGTTAAGTCTAGTTCAGTAGTTGTAATGGCATAAGGTGGCTTGAACGAGCCTCACGGTATCGACTACGGAGACACGGATGCTTCGGTGGTTAAGAGCAATATACATCAAGACAGTGTAAGGTTCGTATTTATACGGCCACCAGCTCCCTTCACAGGCCCCGCCCACGCGTCCGAACGCCGTGGATTGGCCGGGTGGGAGACATAGCGCGCATATACCTATGAGGCAAATGCGTTTCTGTGCTCCTGGTACTTTCGATAGAGACATGAATGGAAAGTTGGCTTTTTAGCTGCTTATTTCGAAAGTTCGAGTTAGAAAATCAGTTCCCAAGAGTGGAATTTAGGGCGGCATTAGTTGCCTATAGTATAGTGCCAATTCACGATAAATAGTCCCGTGGGTGACCGGGTTTTCCGGGTCGAAGCGAGTGTTTGCAATATTCGCTGTTAGCGGAGAGCCTGCTATCTGTTTTTCGAAAAACTTGCATGCAAGGGCATCGATGTACTCCCCGATGTATTCCATCTTTGCCCATGCATGCAAGTCCTCAATCCTGACTCGGTCCCGGACCCTCAGGGAGAAGACGGCTCGCAGATAATGATTTTGAATCACCTGGAGCTTTTTCTTGTGCGTTTGTGCTACGGAGCACGATACCGGGGCGCCGTAGAGGAGAGCTGGTCGGATTATGGAGCGATAGAGGGTTAACTTGTTCCCGGGGCTAAGATACGACCTGGGGGATACCAATGACGTTAGCTCTTTTTTAATCATTGCATTTCGCGCTCTGATTTTATTGATATGCTGGCTGAAGTTAAGTTTATTATCGAAAATGATACCTAGGTATTTAACCTTAGGCTTAGGCAAGATAGGGGTGGCTCCTATTAGTAAAGGGGTGACATTTATGTCTTTACGTTTCCTGCTTATAATCATGAGCTCTGTTTTTGTTTTGTTTAAAGAGATTTTCCACCTTTCATAATAAGGAATGAGAATATCGATATGTTCTCTAAGATTTTCCTTGGCCACCTCAGCTTGGGGATTTAGGGAATAAATTGCCGTATCATCGGCAAATAAGGCTTTATGGGTATTAGGACATGACGGGATATCTGCTATATAAAGATTGAATAATAGCGGCGATAATACAGTTCCTTGGGGCACCCCCGCGAGTAGGTTTCTACTGGCAGAGTCATTGGTGCCTATTCTGGTTGTGAAAACTCGCCCGGCAAGGTATGACGCGATGAGTGCTGTCAAGTGCAAGGGCATGTTGTGGATTGCCAGCAACTTGTACAGCAGCCCATCGTGCCCAACGCTTTTTCAATGTCTAGTAGAAGAAGGGCTGTTGATTGTTTTGTATTGAAACCGTGATAAATATCGGAGGCGATTTTCGCGGCCAGCATGACGGTGCCATGCTGTCCGCGAAAGCCGAACTGTTCCTGTGGGAGTATACTCAGTCTCTCGACTTCGGCATTCACCCTCGGCAAGATTAGCCTTTCAGCCACCTTACCGAGGGTGTTTAGAAGAGAGATTGGTCGGTAAGATGCTGGCAGTGCCAGGTCCTTCCCCGGTTTCGGGAAGTGTATTATGCTCGCTATTTTCCAGGATGAAGGGAAATGTTGTAGTCGGATAACCGCGTTAACTATGTGCATATATTGGATTAAGGCTTTCTGGGGTAAGTTTTTTAGGACAATGTTCGGAATACTATCCGGGCCGGGAGCTTTATTTCTCGGGAGACGGATAAGAGCTTTGCGGATTTCCGCCGGAGTGATTCTCAGTCGATCAAGTACTGAAGGAGGAATTGGGTAAGTACGCTCTTTGAAGGCATTTACGGTACGTGTGTAGAGCTCTTGCTCAGGCAAGGTGTCGGGGGTGGCGCTATAGACACCGGCGAGGTAGCTCGCGAAGGCTTCCGCTTTTCCGGCGTCATCGCCAAATTCTTGGCCTTGGTGCCTTATTGCAGGCATTTGCGCGGAACCTCCGCGCACTCGCCTCACCAGTTTCCATAGGGAACCGTCATCGCTTCCTACCGTATTAATAAAGTCCAGCCATGTCTGGTTTTTATGTGCACGTATTTCAGCCCTGATTTCCTCCGTCAGCGCATTGATGTGAGCGGATCCCATTAGTGTCCGGTTTCTTTGCCATCTCCGTCGAAAGCGATTTCTAATGGTTATAAGATTAAGGATGTGGTCGGGGAGGGATTCAGTACTAGGGCGCAATGCTACCCTAGGACACAGTGCATCACGGATGCGCAGGATATTTGACGTTAAACATTCCACCTCGTTTTCGAGTTCCTGGACAGATGTCAGCTGCTCAGGGATCACAGTAATCTCATTAAGCTGCGCTCTGAATACCCTCCAGTCAACATTCCTGTACGAAATGACGGTGTCATTAGACAAGTGGACCCTGCAGTACAGGCTAATCTTGACTGGGAGATGGTCAGAGTTGAGATCATCAATATCCTGCAACTGAGACGTCCTGATGATTCCCCGAGTGATGGCAATGTCCAGGAACGAGGCTGCACGGAGATAAGTGGGATTCGGTGTTCTGTGTGCTGTTAGTTACGCCGCCCCAGTCGGCGTGCGTGGCGTTCAAATCCCCTATCAGCAGGGATACTCGGTTTGGCGGAAGAAGTGCCAAGAGATCGGCAGCTATGAGGCGGAGACCCGGGGGTGCATAGCCGCCACACACAAGCAGGCCACCTTCCAGCTCTATACTAACGTTTTCAATAGCGGAGCGCACGTTATATATGCGCCGGTAGCGAAGTGACCTATGTATGAGGCACGCCACGCCTCCCCCGCGTCGATCGGGCCTATCAAATCTCTCGATTCTATAGTCCCGTACTTTTAATGTAAAGTCCGGTGTTAGATTCGTTTCGACGAGAAAAACGACCTGAAAATTGGATGCATGCACAAAGTTACGAAACTCGCCCAATTTGTACCTAATGCCATTACAGTTCCATGACGCAATTTGCAACATCTAAACATTGAATTTAGCGTATTCGTGCGTGAAAAAGCGCAAAGACGCTTGAATTATTTCGGCTTTGTCGCCGTTGCATGCTTCAAGCATGCTAGAGTAGCAGTCTAAAGCAAGATATAGTTCATCTAAATTTACTAAATTGTTAATTTTTGCAACGACGCTATTTAAGTTCGACAGAGTGTCGGCAATATTAGAATGATTAGTGCCAGTACGAACAATACCACTAACCTTATTTACAGAGTTTGTACTATTTCTAGTATTCGGTGGTTGGTTAGGCCTCTGGGGTGGTTCTTTGCGGCCTCGGATTGGGGGGAAGGCTTGATTGTAGTTCTCGGTACGTTGGCCATTGTTTAGGCCTTGGCCCGCTTGGCCGTCTGCTACATGTTGGGCCCTCCAGGCCGGTTTGGCTGGGGGTGGGGCCGGTTTAAATACTTGTTTCGGTTTTGGTTTAGAGTTCGATTGAATGATGTTCAATTTGTATTCGTAGACGGGACACGATTCGTCGATTGACCTATGTGGCCCGCTACAGTTGGTGCATTTGACGAAATCGGCATTGCATTCCGTTATATCGTGTAGCCCGGCGCATTTGCTGCAAGCCACCCTTCTGCTGCAAAATGTTTTCGCGTGCCCGAACTGTTGGCAACGCTTACACTGTAGTACTAGTTTGCTAGAGCGTCGAATTTCCCAGCTAATTCGAACACAGCTTAAGGTTTTGATTTCTTGGTTAAGACGCTTTACATTGTAGTTGGTTCCTAGCACAACCAAGTACATGGGAATGCGCGTCTTTCGCATTTCGAACACATTTTTCGGGGTGACGTTATGTTCGTCAGTTAGCGCCTCTGCTATTTCGCGAGGGGAGATGCCGCCGTCGAGGCCTCGTAGAACAAAGGCCCTGGTTTCCTCATGAGATTCCGCATACGAATGGTATTCGGTTTGCTCGTTGTCTAGGGCTCGTTTTAAAGTGTGCAAGTCGTTAAACGTACTGCAGTAAACTATAACTGAATTTTTTGTATATTTCAGTTCGTAATTTTTGATGTGCATATTTTGCAGATCCTCCCTTAATGTACGGTGGTCTGCTGGCCGGCCCTTGATGACTACAGGGGGTGGCGGTATGACCTTGGGCTTGGGGGGCCCTTTTTTCTTAGTTTGGTCTAGCTTTGGTTTAGTGCTAGTCGATGCCGATGTGGAAGCCACACTAATAGTGTCTTCGTCTTCCGTATTCAGGTCTTGAAGGGGTTGAAAGTGGTTGTTAGTATTTAGGGGTGGTTGCCCCATATCAAGTTGGACAATTCTAAAGTTTTTCCTGAAGGGGATTTGTTTAAAGGGTGTTTTAAACGCATCTTTGTCACTTGCAGGTATCAGGGCAGCAGAATCGGGCGGTTTAGGTGGCCCCATAATTACGGGATTAATTTCACGGCTGGTAGTCGCTGTTGCCATGGAAGAGATTTCGGCAGTTTTTTGCGGTACCGAGTGTTTTTCAGTCTGGGTGACCTTGGGCTTTTTGCCGTGTCGTTGAGAAGGCTCGTAGGGCTAGCTTTCTTCTTGCCCGTGTCAATTTTGGCGGAAATGCGATGTTTTATTCCCATGGGGTGGGTATCACGCATATGCTGACGTATTTTAGTGATTAACTTGTATAAGTCGTTTTGCGATAGCTCACTCGCGTTTTTTAAGGCTTCATAGTCCATTCTACATTGGACGCAGAATTCTGAATTCGACTTACATTTGCCGGCGATTTTCTTGACCGTGGAGTCTGAGTACCTGCGGTCTGTGCAGGATTCCATAGACACGTTGGACATAGTGTCCTCGTCCTCCGTGTTATCTGCCATAACTTTGGCAAAAGCCGGGGTTCCGTCCCCGGAGACTGAAAAAATGCTAGGATAAAACCTTATAGGGCCTTTACTAATAACAATTACTGTTAGAAGCAAGCCAAGAACGTTAGGTAATAATCTGGCGATCGTTACGGGGTGAAAAACCGCAGTGCTCTTGCTGGGAACACCAAACCAGTCCTATCCGGTACACGACCAAGATAGAAGTCCACAACCAAAATTCCAAATTCCAAATTTATTAGTCTGATTTCTTACATAGCTATTTGACACAAAACTTAATACAAAGCATGACTATTTCCTACGACTGATGTTAAGCCGGGCGGTGTTACTGCACTGCCAGTGGCCATCAGCGGGGTCACCCATAGGGGGTTGAACTTAAACCTAACTTAATACTAAGTATGTAGCACTATTAAGGTGAGCTACTCTTTCTTTGGGTGAAGCCCCGTCAAAGACGCTATCGGTGTATAGGCATCAAGCCTTATAGATTTGTTGTGAACGCTTCAAAATCTGTACATGTGGGTAGTTTGCAGGGAAAACTACAGCAAAAAAACCCTGCTTCATCATTAATATTTATTCAAAATTGCTTAAGATATGTTTACAGACCTAGTTCTCTTAGCATGCTTATAAATAGTGTAGCACTACGCTGTTACGCCTTATGTTGTTTAATCAACACCTGGCCAGCGAGTGGTGGCACCCTTAGGGGCTGTTCTTAACCTACTAACTAGAATTAGGTATGTGGCACTGCTTTTTATATGTTCCTTCCTTGGGAGACCCCTTCAAGGACGCTATGTTGGATAATTGCGAAAGCTCTTGTTTAGTACGTTATTGTGCTATGTTATAGGTTGCATAAGGGTGGGTTATACAGGGAAAAATATAGAAAAAACCCTGTTTCAAGTGCTCCCTTTGGAGCAGGGCGTCAGAATATTTACATAATTATATACAATATTTACAAGTAGGTTGTACTAATGTACATCTACTAAAGATTAAGACTCAGAGTCTATTCCGGGAGAATTGCAATAGTTTCAGGCTGCTAGGTCGAATCTCCGCGGTCCGGTTGCGGAGTCACGGATGCTTCAGTGGCTTGAAGTCAAGTGAGCTGTACAGGTAGGAGGTATCGTATTTATGGTGGGAGCTAGTCCCTTGCCATGCCCCGCCCCCATGTGCGATCACGGTAAGCGGGCCAATAGGGAGGCAGGTCAGCTTATACTACCTGAAAGCTTGGTGTTTCTGCTCTCCTGATACCTGGGGTGTTTGTTTATCTTAGAAATGGACTTTCTAAGGGCTGAAAAGGGGGGTTAGAATGCTGTTTCGGGATGTGAAGTGGTTATTTGTTTATATAAAGGAGATATGGGACTATGGCGGTCTAAGTTGTTTATAATATAATGTAATGTCTTTATATATTGTGCCGTGCCCCATAGGGCGCTCCGGGTCATAGCGTGCATCGGCTATATTTGCTGTAAGCGACGACCCTCTCACTTGATGTTCGAAGAATCTGCACGCTAGGCCATCAATGTGTTCTTCGACATAGTCGATCCGTGCCCACGCGTGCAGGTCCTCTACCCTTACATGATCGAACAGGGTAAGCGAGAATGCCGCCCTCAAGTAGTGGTTTTGAATGACTTGAATTTTCTGTTTATGCATTCTAGCCACGGAGCACCATACGGGTGCACCGTACAATAAGGCAGGTCTAATGACAGTTTTATAGAGGGTAAGTTTATTTTGCGGGCTGAGATAAGATTTGGCTCTGGTTAGCATTCCCAGTCCCTTAATTATGGCTGCGTTTTTGCTTTGAATTGTATTTACATGTTGACTAAAATTTAACTTATTGTCAAATGTTATGCCTAAGTATTTAACTTTAGGTTTAGGAATTATAACTGTTTCTCCTATTATGAGGGGTGTAATATTTACATCTTTGCGCTTTCTAGACATAAGAATTAATTCTGTTTTTGGCATGTTAAGCGTGATTTTCCATTGCTCATAATAGGGGATTAGAGTATTTAGATGCTCGGATACTTTTGACTTGGCCACTTCGGCTTGGGAATTTCGGGAATAGATTGCCGTGTCGTCGGCAAATAGGGCTAGTTGGGTATCGGGATATGAAGGGATGTCTGCTATATACAGGTTGAAAAGTAGCGGCGATAGCACAGTGCCTTGAGGCACCCCAGCTTGTAGTCTCCTACTTGCTGAAGTGCAATTGCCAATACGAGTTGAGAAAAAGCGGCCGGCAAGGTACGATTCTATGAGGGCTGTCCAATACAGTGGGATGCTGTATTTTACAAGGAGTTTGTACAGCAGCCCCTCATGCCATACCCTGTCGAACGCTTTCTCGATATCAAGTAAAAGCATCGCAGTTGACTGCTTTTCGTTAAAGCCTTTATATGTATCGGATGCTATTTTCGCTGCCAACATGACGGTGCCATGTTGGCCTCGAAATCCAAATTGTTCAGGCGGGAGTATTTCTCGTTCCTCTATGACCCTGCTCAGCCTCGGCAAGATTAGCCTCTCAGCCACCTTGCCGAGGGTGTTGAGCAAAGAGATAGGTCGATACGAGGAGGGCAGAGATAAATCTTTGCCTGGTTTAGGGAATAGCACTATGCACGCTACTTTCCATGGGTCAGGGAAATGTTGCAACCGGATGATCGCGTTAATTACATGCATATATTGGATTAGTGTTTTCCGGGGTAGGTTTTTAAGGACTATATTCGGAATACTATCCGGGCCGGGTGCTTTATTTCTTGGAAGACGACAGAGAGCTTTGCGGATGTCCGCAGGGCTGATTCTTAGTTTATCGAGTATTAACGGAGGAATTGGGTATTTATGATTTCGAAAAGCTGTAATTGTGTCAGTGCAATGTTGCTGTTCGGGCAGGGTGTCAGGTGTTTCGCTATAGACGCTCTCCAGGTAGTCCGCAAAGGCTTCCGCTTTCCCTAGATCATCAATGATGTCTAAGCCACGATGCCTTATTTCAGGGATTTGAGCGTAACCTCCGCGGACTCGCTTGGCGAGCTTCCATAGCGAACCGTCTTCCGTGCCTACACTGTTAATGTAATTGAGCCAGGATTGGTTCCTGTGTTCCCGGATCTTAACCTTGATTTCCTCCGTTAACGCACCGATATAAGCGGCTCCCTCTCTAGTCCTGTTTCTCTGCCATCTTCGCCGAAAACGGTTTCTATAGGATATGATATTCAGGATATTTTCGGGAAGGGTTTCTGTCCAGGGTCGTTTAACGACTTTGGGACATATAGCATCACGGATGCGCTGGATGTTTGTTGTTAATGAATTTACCTCATTTTCTAAGTCCTGGACAGTCTCTATTTGCCTGGGAACAACCGTCAACTCGTTCAACCTATCTCGGAACGCCCTCCAGTCAACATTCCTGTATGAAACGACGGTATCGTTTGAAACAGGGATCCTGTGATACAGGCCAATCCTGACTGGAAGATGGTCCGAGTTTAAGTCGTTAAGTTCTTGCAGTTGAGTAGTTCTTATCGTTCCCCGGGTTATAGCGATGTCCAGGAATGAGGGATAACGTAGAAAGGTAGGATTCGGAGTTCTATGATAGGACATCTCCAGGTTGTCGTCGATCACCCTTTTGAGCAGTCTACCCCTGACATTGGTAACGCCGCCCCAATCAGCGTGTGAGGCATTGAAGTCGCCAATGAGCAGGGATGTCTTGTTCCGTGGGAGAAGTGTAAGAAAGTCAGCTTCCGTGAGGCGGAGAGCCGGAGATGCATAACCGCCGCAAATACGTAGGCCGCTCTCGGTCTCGATACAAACGTGTTCTATAGCCGATCTAAGGTTTCGAGTTCTTTTATAGCAGAGCGACCTATGTATGAGACAGGCCACTCCCCCTCCGGCTCGATCGGGCCTATCAAATCTCTCTACATTATAGTGTTTTATCTTAAAACTGAAATCAGGTGTTAGCCCTGTTTCGACAAGGAAGACGACCTGAAAATTGGAAGAATACATGAAATTTCGAAACTCGCCCAACTTGGACCTGATACCATTGCAATTCCAACATGCAACGAGTAACATTACACATTAAAATTATTATATTCATAAGAGAAAAAGCGCAGAGACGCTTGGATAATCTCTGCCTTATTCCCACAGCATGATTCGAGCATATTTGAATAGTGCTCTAATGCTAAAAATAATTGTTCTAGGTTTACTAGCGAGTTGATTTTATTTACTACGTTATTTAAGTTTGTCATTAGATTAGAGATATTTGCATTATTTGAGCTATTCATGTTAGGATTTAGATTTGAACCGCGAGTAGTGCCACTAACCTTAGGTACATTGTTGCTTATATTTGCATTTACATTTTGTTGTCTAGTTCGCATTTGGGGGAATTGCTTCTGGTATTCGTCTTTTTCCTGTTGGCCATTGCTTAGGCCTTGGCCCCTACTTGGGCCGTCTGCTACAATGGGGTTCCTTGGTTCCCTCCAGGCAGGGTTCGCCGGGGGTGGAGCGGGGCGAAACTCCTGCTTGGTCTTTGTTGTGGTTGCGTTTTGCAGTAGATTGACTTTATATATAAAGACAGGGCAGGTTTCGTCTATCGATCTGTGTGGGCCTCCGCAATTAGCGCATTTGAGGTGTTCTTGGTTGCAGTTAGTTATTTCATGGGGTCCTGCACATTTGCTGCAGGCTAACCGGCGGTTACAGTATGACTTGGCGTGGCCAAATTGTTGACAGTTTTTACACTGTAACACCGGCTTGCCTGAGCGTCTGGTTTCCCAGCTCACCCTTATACACATTAGGGTTTTCATGTCATTATTTAGTTTCCTTACTGTAAAGTTTGTACTTAGTACGACTAAGTACATAGGAACGTGTGTTTTGCGCATTTCGAAAACATTCTTAGCATTCACGTTATACTCGTCAGCGAGCGCTTCAACGATATCTTGGGGCTTAATATCGCCGTCCAAGCCGCGGAGGACAAAGGCCCTTGTCTTTTCCTGCGACTCGGCATAAGAATGGTATTCTGTCTTTTCGTTATCCAAAGCTCTCTTTAAGGTATGGAAATCATTTAAATTGTTGCAATAGACAATTACCGAATTTTTCGTGTATTTTAATTGGTAATTTGTAAGTCTCATTGCTTTTAGGTCTTCCCTTAAGGCCCTATGGTCCTGTGGTCTACCCTTGATAACTACTGGGGGGGGTGGTTGAGTTTTGGCCTTTAAGGGTGTTTTGCCCTTGCGGCTTTGGATGGCCTTTTGCCTTGTGCTGTTGGAGGCGGATGTGGAAGCCACACTTACTGTGTCTTCGTCTTCAGTCTGGACGTCCTCTAGGGGTTGAAATTGGTTTGTCGTTGGGATAGGGGGTTGGCCCATGTCTAGGGTAACTATTTTAAAGTTTTTCCTGAAGGGAATTTGGCGAAAAGGCGTCTTGAAAACGTCCTTTTCATTTTCCTGTATCAGGAGCGCAGGATTACTAGGAGGAGGCGGGGCATGGAACTTGGAGCCGCCTTCGTTGCCTGTAGCCGATGTACTCGATGTCGCCGTTTCTTGCGACTTTTCTTCTGGCCCTTTTTTCTCTGTTGACCTTTTTTGCAGATCGGTCAAGGTGACCTTCTGCTTTTTTTGCAGGTTCACCCAGGTTTGTTGGGCTTGCCTTTTTCTTTCCTGTGTCAATTTTTGATTGTACACGGGATTTAATGCGGGTAGGGTGGGTATCCTTATAATGCTGACGGATCTTTGCTGAAAGTTTAATAAGGTCGTTTTGAGACATTTCTCTAGCTGTTTTAAGCTTTTCAGTGTCTAGTCTACATTGTATGCAAACTTCCGCATAGCTGGAGGAACGATTTTTCAATTTCAGTATATTTGAATCGGAAACGACTTTCAGGTCAGAGGTTGACTCGAACGAGACGTTGGACATTGCGTCCTCGTCTTCCGTGTTTTCACCCATAGGTGCTGTTGCCGGGGTTACGTCCCCGGCGACTAGAAACGTGAAGCAATTACGCTTTAAGCAGCCTTTACTAATTACAATAAGCGTAAAAAGCAGGCTTATCAATGTAAGAATTGATCGATCGATCGCAACGAAATATAATACCGCAATACCAAGCACTAGTGATATCAGCTAGTCTTGTCCCAAACACGGTCGAAACAAGAGTCCAAACCCTGCTTATACACAACCAAAACCGTTCTAACACAAACAGGGAGACCGTTCAGTCCTCCGTCCGCCCGTTGCCTATGAGTACGGCGCGATTCCAGTTGGACACATCAGTACCTCAACGGACGCAGACGAGAACACTTCGCCCAAGACGCCACTGAGGATGGCTGCCGCAGTTGCAGCCGAAAGCTCTGGAAGAATTTCCATTAGACCACGGCCTAACAGCCCGGAAAACACTTGTATTTATAACTCCGGCCGTGAAAGCCTACATTCATATGTTTATCTTCGCTTTTGCATTTTCGAATACCTCTCAACTCTGTTTCCTTCAACACAACATATCTGTCGATTAGTACCTGCTTTTATCATGTGAAATTTTTTTGTGTAATAGGTCCAGTCGTCTTCTTTTATAGCATTTAAAACTTTGTCTATGGTTGGGATCTCCTTGTTAATATAAACTGAGTGAACTTTCCTTCGTATGAAACTTTGCACAGCTCCATCAAAATCTAGTGGTTTCTCCGCTGTAGATTTTTTTTTAGGGGAGACCAAACTACGTGCATTCTTTCTTTTCCTAAGAAATCTATAAATTATACATTCACTTATTCCTCCCATACTGGCACGTGTTGATACTAAATTCCTAACAATACTTGAAGGTATTTGATGTGCAAGAGTATCATCTACCCAAAATATAATGCTTTTTGCTTTTAAATCAAGTATACCTTTTTTATAGAACTATCATATGTTCTATAAAAATAGTATCAATCCATTGTTATTATTATGTTTTTTGTTTATATACATTCATATTGTGTTTTCAAATTAGAATTTTATGTAGATTCTTTATATGTTTGGGAATAACATTCCTGATTGTTATACTTTGTCAATAAGAATTGTCTACATGTATTGATTCTGGGACAATGAAGTACTTTCATCATCATCATTATCTCACAGTTTACTTTACCTCTGAAGCAATAAAGTGCTGTAAAAATACTGTATACCAATGTCAAATGACCCTTTGTTGCTGGAATATTACGAAAGATAATTTCTGGTAACGTGTTATAGTGTTTGAACCTGTTCTGTGCGGTATAATTGAGGTTGTGTGCTGTCAAATATGTCTGAATAGACTATTTTGCGTTATATTATTTTCATAACATATTTAGAGCTTGTTTCTATTAACCTCAAATTTGGCAATTTACGTAGAAAGAAAAATGAAGCTGCCACATTTCCGGTTTAATAGGAGAGGATCACTTATGACTTTTTGCAATTTCGAAGCACGTGATCTACTTAATCTCTGAAATAATTATGCTATTAATTACAATAATCAGCGTGAAACTAACATTTTATAATAAGTGTTGCAAACAAAACAAGTTCATAGAACGAACAAAAAATTGGATAGACCCTATATACTCGGGTTTTCAGTTTCCACGAGCGTAATAAAATCGATAGAAAACACGCAGACGCTGCAATCGGCTAGCGTTATTGCCAATTTGTACCCTCTTAAAGTACCTTTCAATATTTTCAGAAAGATACAAAATACAAGATAAAATATAGTTTTTATTCTTTGAATGGTTTGAAAAATTGCTATGAAATTTGGTGCGTGGTTGAAACACTCAACGTAAACAATTTCTTCGTTACTCTTGTGTTTCCTAGGTATTAGTTTTTCGGATAATAAAAAATAATATATAAAATCGAAAATTTTTACAATTGTCAAGGTCAAACGACCTAAAATGATGAATTAGAAATTCGCCCAGCAAAAATATTTCATTTTACTGTATCAGACACTATTGCCTCGGAAATGGACGGATAATCAGGACAATCGACCCAAGCAACGAAATAAGGATATTCTGCTGGGCATATGGAATGTTTTAAGTTGGCATAATCCAAATTTATACAAAGTTAAGGGTTTTTAAAGGCATACATTTTTCGTACAAGAAAAGTAAACATTTGGGCCCCATAAATCTGTTTTCCATATTTTCACTGGGACCGAGATTTTCCTACAAATGAATGAACTGTTCGAACTTTTGTTAAAAATACAGAAAAACCAGCTATACAGCTGATGGGACATAAGTTCTAATTTTAATATCGCAAAAACGCAAAATGGAATTTTATTATTTCCGACTTGCAGCCCCGTCTCCAGGCTTTAGGCCGCTCGAGGCGAGCAGGATTTGGCCGCCCCTTACAACAAACCAATTAAGGAACTTCTGTCCGTTCTAGAACAGTGGTGGCTCGTGACCTGTTAAAGAGGCAGTGCTGCTGAGGGGACGCAAAATCGAAAATTTTTACAATTGTCAAGGTCAAACGACCTAAAATGATGAATTAGAAATTCGCCCAGCAAAAATATTTCATTTTACTGTATCAGACACTATTGCCTCGGAAATGGACGGATAATCAGGACAATCGACCCAAGCAACGAAATAAGGATATTCTGCTGGGCATATGGAATGTTTTAAGTTGGCATAGACCAGGCATAGCAACAAGAGCAATTAAGCAATTGGAACAGTATAGGATACACATCACAGCCGTACAGGAGGTGGACAGGCACCGGCAGTATTCAAATGCAGAACTCGCTATTGTTTTGGTCAGGTTCCGAAAATTTACACGAATTCGGATGTGGTTTCGTTGTTAGCGGGAAGTATCGAACAGCTATCTTCGCCTTTAAACCGGTACATAACAGAATGTGCATACTTAGAGTAAAAGGCAGGTGGCACAACTTGACCCTGTTCTCAGTACACGCCCCAACGAAACCAAATAAACCATATCTTAATAGATGGACTTTTCCTAGTAATATAGAAGATGTTAGAAGTATGCGGGGGCGGATAGCGACTCAGATAATTTTCTGGTAAGATCTAAACTAAAAGAGAATCTCTCCACCAAGGGACCAAACACCAAAGAAAAAAGAAAGAAATGGGGTATAAATAAGTTTAAAAGACTTGAAAAGGTGGAAGAATACAAGGAAGCAATCAAGAGCAAAATGCAAATGCTACAAAGTGAAATTACTGTAGAAAGCGTGGAAGAAGAATGGAAAGAAGTAAAAACAATAGTAAGGGAACCGGCTAATGAAACTCTAGGAACAACAACAGGAAGTCGCATAATTGGATGGTACGACCAAGAGTGTGAAAGCATATTGGACGAAAAAACCAAAAAGGGAATAACCTTTCTGGAAAACCCCACGAACGAAAACAAAGATGCTTTTACTATAGCACGTACCAAGGCCAGAAAACTACTAGGAATGAAAAAGAAGGAACGTCTGGAAGAAAAAGTAAGAAAAGTAGAGGAAAACAACGACAATCAAGCAAGGGAATTCTATAGAGGAATAAGAGCGGAAGAGACGGGACAAGCTTTAGTTTTGTAGAAGATGATACTAGAAGACTGCTGACCTCAGAGGATGATATAATACAAATATGGAGGCAGTATTTTTCCAAATTGCTTAACAGACAGATAGATATGAAATGACCAAAACGCATGTTTCTATAGGGTAGAGCTGGATTTGGAACCACCTTCACTAGTGGAAGTCAAAAGGGCCATCAGCAAGTTGAAGAATCACAAATTCCCAGGTGAAGACGAAATAAATGCGGAACTTCTAAAGAACGGCGGAAATGCGTTAAACCAAAAGATACACCATATCGTAACGAATATATGGAACCATGAAAAGATGCCAGGCGAATGGAGCAGCAGCATAATAATACCCACCCATAAAAAAGGAAGGAAAGCGTACTGTCGGAATTATAGAGGTATATCGTTAGTAAACACCGCTTATAACATAGTATCGTTGATCCTAGTGCAAAAGCTAGTACTATATGCTGAGGAAATACTGGGCGAATATCAGTGCGGTTTTCGACAAGGCAGGTTCATTATAGACCACATTTTTACAGTGCGCCAGATCATGGAGAAATGTTGGGAGCACAATAAAGATATACATCAAATATTTGTGGATTTTCAACAGGCGTACGACTCGATCAACCGGGATCAGCTCTGGTATGCAATAAGGGAAATGGGAATACCATTAAAGTTAATAAACATAAGCATAATGTGCGTTGAAAACTCGAAAGCAAAGGTGCGAGTTGGGAATACTTCGTCAGAAACATTTCATATCTGCACAGGCCTGCGGCAGGGAGAACCTATATCTTCTTTACTTTTTAACCTTGCGCTGGACTGGGCCATGAAAAAACGCGCCCTGCAACTAACACTTGGTTTCGCAATGGATGGCGCAAAACTCGTGATAGCTTTTGCGGATGACATACATGCTGTTGCGCATAATACCAGGGATGTTAAGGATGTGTTCTCTTCTTTTAAAACTCAATCTCAAAAAATGGGATTAAAGATCAACGAGGCCAAACTAAATACATGGTAACCTCTAAGAATCCGAGGCAAAGGATAAGACAAAATATAACTATTAATGACTACAATTTTGAAGGCGTAAAATAGTTCAAATATTTAGGAGCAACAATAACAGGCGACAACAGAAATGAAAAAGACGTAGGTAGCTGCTCGTATCGCATCGGGAACCAGAGCCTTTTACACCTACATTCTCTAGATCTAAACTACTTACAAGAGGAACTAAGGTAAAGATGTATAAGATCTTAATACGACCAGTTACACTATATCGTAGCGAGACATGGATCTTAAACAAACGCGAAATCGATAAGCTGTTAATCTTCAAAAGAATATGGACCACGAAGGGACAGTATAACAGGAGAGTGGAGACGCCAAAAAAAGAACGAGCTGGAAGAACTATACGGCATGGAAAATATAGTAAGGTGTATCAAGTCTAGTCGACACTAGATGGGCGGGACATGTTCTTAGAAGTGATGACCAAAGGCATTTGAACTTTGAACATCATATACCATGAAAGGCCAGAGAGAAGAAGGTCTGTTGGCCGGCCTAGGAGGACATGCAAGGACGCAGTTACGGAGATTTTGAGAAAAATGGGTTAGTATAGAGCCTTAGCTCACTGGCTTCCACTGTTTTAGCTGAATACCAAATAATGATACTATTTATTTGTATAAAAAGGTACCGAATGAAATTAGGAAAATTTTAATAATTTTTTTTTTTAATTTACATATTATTAACTAGCGAGTTAATTATGAAATAATACATTATATATACTTTTCCGTGTCTCCACTTATTTAAACTAGAGCCAACCTTATTTGGTTCAAGACTTAGCTTCATTAGAAAATTATTTTATAAGACCGCCGCGCCGCGGGTGGCATTAAATTTGTAAATAATTTGCATAATTTTGTTTTTCGTACGGGTTTTTAGATTAAACATTTCAGTAGATGCGAAAAAATCATTGCGAGAGTGCTTACCGTGTTACATACAAACACATTAAAACTTTATAGAAAAAATAAATACGGCCGCCCCTAAAAATCGGCCGCCCGAGGCGGCTGCCTCGCCGCCTCACCCCTGGAGACGGGGCTGCGACTTGGGTCAATTAACAGACCACAGTTCAAGAGATTAGATCATGTCGATTTGAAAACGTTTCTGCTTTCCAATGTTTCGGCTTCAACTGCACAAGAATTCTTCATGAATCAAGTAGAAACACAAATTAAACTTGGGTATTCATACTTTACGTATGCTAACCTAACTAGATCCGCAACTAATTCTAATGTAACGCGTTATGTAGTGAAGATCTCTGAAGATATCTCGTGCAATCGAAAGCCAAACATCGAATGGTAATACCGTAAACCGGGGACTATAGCCCCTAGGGGTGAAAATGGCCAAAAATTGAAAATTTTTTAAAAATTCGTAACGTTAAAATTTAGATATTCTTAATTAAACAACTGATGGAAACTAATAATATATGCCTGAAAATATAAAATGCAAGCGTTTTTACATATCTAAAGTTTATCTTTTGTTTTTCGTAGTCAGTAGAAAAGAACATGAAAAATGGCCTAAAAAAGTGCCGTAATAACTTTGTTCCTCACGCCGCGGTTTTTAACACCAAAAGAATTATGTTTATTTTTAAGGCATACCAAAAGGTTTTACTACCTATGTTACTCTAAATTTTGTTTGAAATCTTATGGTGTTTTGAGATAAGATGAGGCCATATTCACCTTTTACCATTTTTACATCTTTTGGGGTGACTCTGGCCACACGTAAAACGCTGGAGGTGGCAACGCGTGCAGAATAACATATTTTTATGCAGGGAATAATGATCGTTACAAATCGTTAGCACAGCATTAGTCTCAGTCCAACTAAGGAAGGACACAGGGATAACTGACTTGTGACAGCCAAGCGTTCATAGCGACGTCGCTTTTTTATCCTTCGATGTGAGTTCTTCCTATCATTGCGAAGCAGAATTCGCCAAGCGTCGGATTGTTCACCCTTGTACTTACGTTTTGATCGCCTACTTACCACAAATTATTTATAGGAACCCTAATTTTTTTGGTTAGTGGCCATAGTCACCCCGGAGAAGGTGTTAGAATGGATTTTAAGGAAATTGAAATACTTGGGCAGAGTGAATATGGACACCCAATTTTTTGTTTAAAAAGCGTGGAAATAATTTTTTTGCTTTAGAAAAACTCATGAGATCGAATATACATATATCCTTCCTATATATGAACCATTTTTAAACTGGTCAACTATGAAATTCGATAGATTGTTGAGACTTGAAGATAATAAGTGGATCATAGTCCAGTAGGTTTACGATACTCATTTAGCACTTTCAAGGACCATAATTATTTATTTTAGTGTAAAAAACACTGTTGAGGATTTAAAGATGATGGCGCGTTAAGCCAATAATACCGACAACACGTCAGAGCCGCATGACGTAGACATAGTGAGGTAATGGACAGAGGCAAGAGGAGAGACTGGTTACTGGCCTAGTATCCAGTTATCCACTGTTCCTTATCGCTCTTTGTTTCACGTAACTTCCTATATTTATTTCCTTGTCACTCATCTGAGGAAATGAGCGTAGGTGGAGCAGTCATCGCTTTCCCCGTGGCTGCCAATTTGCCTACAATTTCTGGACATACATTTTGATGTTCTTTTACTCACGCTTGATTAAGAAACAAATGATACACCATGAATACAAAAATTTCAATTTAACAACGCTGCACCAGAGCGGTGATAGTGACGCGCGTCGATGACGGCTTGGCATTTTTGTAATGGCCGCTTTGCTTCGTTGTGCTGTTGAATTCTTGACTTTTATTAGTAATTAGAGTGTATATTATTTATTATTATGATAATTTGTTGCAAGCATGTTCAATCTGGTTCCACGATGGAAGGCAACATCTTTGTCCTTATAGGTATTATTTACATTTGTCATTTAGTTGAAGTTGAATTATGCCTCTTTTTGCTTTCATTTGAGAACGATAGATCACTTAGAAATAATAATCGAAAGTAGCATTAGTGCAATTATGTCTATATTAAATTTAATAAATTGGAAGGAAGAGTCATAGTCTGTTTGGTCATTCAATTTTACAATGTTACCTCTTTTAGTGATATTGATTCGTATTGTCTGTACGAAAAATATACATCAAAACCAAATAAATGACATTTTGAATTATATGTCAATATTTATTTAATTGAACCTGGAAATTTTGAAGAAATAAGGAAAAAAAGAGATGGATAATTTGAATTTGGCGGGCAAACGACAGCGCCCGTCTCGTACGCCATCTGCGTTCATTTTCCTTGCAAAGAGACAAAGAAGGCATGGCAGCTTTTTCTCTCTCGGGTGATTTATTAACATTGAGTTGCGCGTCTCTCCCTTCTCTCTGCCTTTGTGTCTTTGCTTTATTTAAAAATTTGTGTCATAACTGTGATATCCATGTGTTGTGGTGAATTTTACCGGTTTTACGGATACACTTACAATGCCGTATTTCTGTTGTGTTATAGGATATCGCGGAAATGTATGAAATTACAGGCATTTCGTTTTCCAATAAGATACTATTTTATTATAAAAATAACGATTTTTACTTTGAGTTAGCAATAATATGAGAACAGAAATACAAACTGAGTCCTGTTGAACAACGTAACCAAAAACTTGATACAAAACTAAATTAAGGTGAGTTGGGGTAACTGCGCGATAGGGGTAACCGCGTCACCCAGTCCCCAAATTTTCAAAAAGGTGTTTTATAAGTTGCATATACCACAGGTTCTTAACTTCGATACTGACTGATCGATTCCAAGTGATTGGGCAACCTCGTGGTCTGCAGAAAAGTGACTGTTGACCCTTGAACCTAACCTAGTCGTGCGATATTAACAGGTGGGGAGGTGAGTATTTATTGGAAATTAATATTTTTATTTTCGTAAGTCATTATTTCAACTTTTTTGTATTACTGTGAGATAATAGTTAAAATGAAACAATTAGAAGAAAATTAATTCAACATTTGTAGAAATTAAACTTAATGCCGCACTTACCCCAAATTCGTAGCCTCTAAGGTAAGTGTGTCTGTCAAGGGACGCTCTTGCCTCATCTTAGTTTCTGAGGAACTAATGACCATTTTCTTTTTGTTTCAGTTAAAAATGCCCCGAAATTACACAAGAAAACAAGTAAAAGCGAGCAACTGTACCAAAGAACACTTGCAGTCAGCTCTAGTGGTCAGCCGAAATGGAACTATCAGTATTAAACGAGCCAGCCGATTAATACGATAAAATACCAATATAAAGTTTGAATGATCATATTATAGGCAGACGTGGCGTGAAGAGTACAAGTTCGGGAATAATGATCGATATTCCAATAGTTAATGTGAAGGTTTTAAAAACACGGTTCAAGAATGGATCGCCACGTGAATACTGGTTCCTTAGCTTTAAACGAAGAAATGGGCTGTCGATAAAGACACCCCAGAACGTTGAGATGGAAGATGAATATTTTGATTTGCTCAAAGCTACTCTCTTGGAGTTGGGCATTCTTCGAAATGCCCGAGCATATTTGGAACCAGTGCCGCAGGCGAAAAAGCAACTTGTTTATTTATCTTCAGATGGAAGGATGTGTACGACGAATGGACCGCCGAGGAACAAGTTCCAGCTCACCCTATAATGTCGTATGCTGCAACCAAAGGAGGATGGCTGGAGAGTTCAGTTTTCTACAATTATTTCAAGAAGTTGGACAAACGGGATGTAGACCGATCTTGCTTACCTACGATGGTCACTCTATTCATGTTAGCATCGATTTAAAAAAAAGCGATTGCAGAACGAATTGTTATCCTGAAATTGCCTCCTCACTCAAGCCCTATCCTGCAACCGCTTGATATTGCAGTTTTTGAATCACTGAAGGCTACTTTCGAAGCTAGTGAGATGGCAAAGATTGAAGAAGAAGAAATTCTTTGTAGTCATGATAAAAGAGGTTTGGGAGGAGGCAAACCCAATCTGGGATCTACCGATAACACAGTTGCTCTCAAAGAAAAGTTTGACCCTCTAGCTTTCCAGAGATGGGAAAATCATCTTAATACGGACGTGCATGTTGTTTCAGAGTCGATCTTGGTCGATTTTCTGAACAAAAAGAGATGTGCTCTTAGGCACTGAAATTTACCATAGGGCTAGTTCTAAAGTCATTTTGTAAATAAAACAAAAAGCTTTAGCATTATATGAATATTTTAATAAGTTACTTTACTTGAAAATAACTAGAAGCTCATAAATACACAAAATATTATGTAGTCAGTGCTACAATGTGAAAAATATCAGTCGAGGCAAAGTTTCGACCTTGAATGATATGACATAAATAATACTCTTAAAACCTAAATCATTGCGTAAACAATTGTAGTACTAAACTAATGTATGGTTATAAACATAACCTTGAAACTATATACAGTTAAATGTCTGTTAGAGTTCCTGCGGAACAGCTGCTTATCAACTATGTTAGCTGATTTAGCCTGGATATAAAATACAATATACAATCGATAATAACAGGATTAGTATTACCTTAGAGTCCACCTATAAGCTAATATGTACACTATGAACACCATTGACGAGAAACGTTCAATGTTCAGGTTATCTTCTAACACTGGGGGAAAGTCACTTTGACAAAACACTTGCTAAGCCTATATCTAGCTTCTATGTACAATGTAGTTCTATTTCTTGCAAATAGGAATGACTGGATTGTAGTGGTTTTGACTGGTATGCAGTTAGTGCATATTGGCATGACATGAATGCCTTGTGAATGCGGCTTGTTGGTGCACGCATGAATGATTAGTAAGTATGCTATGCAGGTAGCATAGGTAAGCTTAAATCCGCGTATGGGATGTAGCATTGTGATAGCTTGAGTATGTTGGCAGACTAGTGCCGTTTAATCCTTATATGAGAATAAGGCATGAGTGTGTATGCAGACTAGTGCAGAGGAATCCTTATATTAGAATAAGGCAAAGAGTATAGCAATCCAGTGGTATGCTGGTAATATAGAATGTTGAAAATGCAATGGAAAATACCATTAAGGACTCTGCAGCGAATGGCAGAGCCTTTGAGAGTTAGAGATCAGTGGGTCTCCAAAATGGCTGTAGATGCCGAAATATGCCTTTTTGTAGGCTTAGTACTAGAGATCAGTGGGTCTCCATAATGGCAGTAGATGCCGAAAAAATGCCTTTTTGTTTACTTACTTGGGATTTCGAGACTAGGCTCTATTGAATGCGGTGTGGTTCGAGACAGGGCTCGATTGTACAACTCCCATGGATAAGACCAATTGGGACGCCATTGCTCGGCGGGAGAATAATGGCATTAAGTTTGCCAATAAATACCTTATTGTAGGCTTGATGTGACGATGATTATGCCAGGATATCACTATATCACTTGGGTAACGAACTAGAGAGATTATGAGGTCTCAAAACGTGAAAACTTGCCGGCATGGCGCCTAGCGCCAGCCGGCTAGAAACGGGGGTGCGCCTTTTGCGACTTACATGGTCGAGGTTCAAGACACTACTTCTTTCTCTATACTACTGAATTCTAGAACGTGGGAACTAGAGCAACTTGAAGAAGTTGTTACCGCCCCTTCTGGTGGGAGAAAATGCACCGCTTCGGCATGGAAAGGGCAATAATGTAAATACAGAGATATTGTGTAAAAACTTAACATGACCCGTTGTCTAAATTAATATTATGAATTTTAACACAAATCTGGTTGAAATCTGCTCGCTAGTTTTCATGAAATTTGAATATTAAAGATGTGAATTTTAGGGAATTTTAATTTAGGTGAACTGGCTATCCTGTAGGATGCGCTGTGATTGGCCGCCTCGGTCGCCGGGGTATAGCGGGAAACGCTATGATTGGTCAGATGAGTTTAGGATGCGCGACAGGCTCCAAATGAGTAAAGGTGGTTTACAACAGATGGCGCTAGCAATGCAGCCCGGATAAAGCGCGAAGCGCTATGATTGGTCGGAGGCCTTTTGAGGACGCTTAACTTTTAGCTTTCTAGCCTGCCGACGCAGTGGATAAACGTGGTAAACAAGAGATGGCGTTAGTAGTATCGCCAAGGTATTAATTTGTTTGGAATGCGAGGACAGTGGCGTGCAATGTTAAACTGTACAAAAATTAAATCGTTAGATTTGAAGACGTGTTCGAAAATGGTTTTTGAACACATGTAACGGCCGAAACCAGTTTTGACAACGATAATAATATGGCCATTGAGACCAGTACTGATAATGTAAGTGTTGAACCAGAACCGAGTAGCAGCAGTGCAAATATTTTGTCATCTACTAGCAAGAGCGCTACCTTCGACGCGACGGTTTATTTGAAGAAATAATGCTGTCAACATTGAAGCAAAATAAAAATACACAAGATGCGTCTAACCCAAAGGAACGAGTTGCAAGCGATGAAGAAATAATAAGTAGAAATGAAGTAATAGAAATTATGCAAGAAATAAAAGAGGGAAACTCAAAGAAAATTAAGGCTAGAACGAAAAAAGACAAGAAGACTGAAGATGATCTCACAAAGAAATGAAACAAAAAATCCCAACCTAAGATTATGGAGGAGTCAGAGACCGATAAAGATGGAGCCATTGATAATATGTGTGAATATTAATCTGTTGCATCTCTGAATGGAATAATTGACGAAATGGAAAAACAATCTGAGGAAACTCGAGAAATAGGTCGGCAAATGGCAGATATTAGAGAAGCTGATTGGGTACTGATGAAATCTCCAGAAAAGAAACGCGTCAAGCTTATGTTGGTCAGGTTTTGCCCAAAGATCCTGACACTCAAGAGGTCGAAGCGCGAATAAAGTTTGCCAGAAAAAAAGTTTCTAGTCTAAGATCTGTTTTTAAGTTTCCATTAGTTGATGATATCGGACATATCTTAAAAACTGACATCATTAAGCTACTTCCAAAACCTAAGATCTGTAGGCGTGGTGAAATATCATTTGCAGTGTCATTTTCATGATCATGATATTCTATTCAATAAGAATTTTTTTTTCAAGATAGTCAGGTTGGTAACGTTTTTTAGAATAAAGATTTTTTAATTTTATAAGCGTTTTAAAGGTTTTTACTCCAATTTAAAGGTATTGCAATATAATGGAGAATATTCACCTTGTGCGGAACTTTCTTTCCTCAATACCTCGGGTAAGTGCGACGTTTTGTCACCAAAAAAAAATTTTTTTTTTAGAGATTGTGGTGATTAAAATTTCTTAGTTAATCGATTTTGTAAGCATATCTATGTTTCTTCCACTGTGGTGACAAATCGTTATTTGGATTAAACATAACAAATATGTGCCACGTTAAAGATGAACCAGTCATTTTTGTGTATGCATTTGCCCCAAATCACCTTATGTCCTAATTTAAACTTAATTCCTTCGTAACAAAACGTTCTATTCTTTATTATGGATCTT
>MU191070.1:19194-38340 GCA_016904865.1 Pissodes strobi | reverse complement strand
GGCAAACTAGAAGATCTATACAAACGAGATTCAAAGAACATATAGCTCATTTAAAGTATGGTAGAACAGAAAAATTAAATGTTGTCGAGCATGCTTTTGAAACGTGACTAGTGGGATTCCAGAATTGGTTCTTTTTAGTTCCGCTTGATTAAGCAAACAGTAGCATGAAAGAGAGTTAGGTAGATTTTAATTTTAGTTTTAATCATCTGCTGATGATGCTAACATGGTTAGCGAAACGCGCGTCGAGTGCAAATATTCTGTTTCGGTATTGTGGATAAAACTCTGTTTTAGAAATATACAGCGAATTTAACGCTGTAAAAGTGCAAAATATAGGTATTAATATTACTCTGGATATCTCAATGACACTGCGGAAGCCTGCATACATTGATAAAACTGGTTCTCTCTATCGCTAGGTCTTTCTCTTTATTTTACAAGGGGATTTCTTTCTATAATTCCGATGGTCATTTCTTACATTTAATGGCAGGTGACAAATCAGATCAAACCCTATGGTGTATAGCACAGTAGTTCAACTAAGACGGTTCCATGCATGTGAACAGTGTGAGTTACAGCTAATGTTCACATTTCCTTGAAAAATTCATGCAGGTAATTTGACCGGACATTTAAAAATATATTTCTAAATTGTGGCTCTTAATAGCTTATTTGAAAAATGATGTTTTGAAAATGCTGTAGTTCAAGCTTTTGAAAATTCTAGATCCAAGATCAAATCTAGTTTTCCACAAAAAAAATTGCAATATTTAAATATCTTGGAGGTGTCTGTGTTGTGCGTATTCTGTGGGAGATATTTACATCTCTAATGGTGACATATTTTCTATAGTTCAAAAAATTTCTAGGATGTTAACGGGTGTATACAACGAATAAACAGACTCTCTATCAAATTTGTAATTAAATGTCATGCTCTCTCTTCACATAAGTTGATATTGCAGCATATTCCCCATAAATCCCCTATTTACTATTATGATTTAGTACCCTCACGTCACTTGCAGTCAAACCAAACTGTTCATTTATTTCCTTGATTAATTTAAGAATTATACGCCACCTTGAAAACCCTTCAAATATATTTTATTTAATTAAGATGTTTTAAACTGATTTATTTCACTTCGAACTTTCCCTTTATTAATTAAAACTAATTCAGATAAACCCAAATGTAAGATTCGTGAAAAATCTGTAATGGGAAAACTTTACGAACGCTCTCGTGAGTTTTAAAGTAGCGAAACTGATTCATCCGTATTGTATTGAAAGTTCAGCTTTGCTTTGCGATTGTTATGTTTTAAAATAGAAAAGTCGTTTATATTGTGAATTATATTTTTATTTAATGTCATCTGAAACTTAGCCAGTTTCGCGTATTTTGAAAGGAGAATTAAAGAATCTTTATTACTAAATAAATAGTGGTAGAGTTTGAAAATTATTTCTTAGATTTTATCGGGTTTAGAGTCTTCGAAATATGTAAATTTTAATTTTAACATGCCCATTATTGTGCAACGTATTTTAAATCTTTAGTAGAACGTTCATTTTAACACCATCGTCCAGTAGAGCTTGGATGTGGTTTTTTATAAAATCGCCCTAATATGGTCACAATATTTCGACATAGTACTAAAGGTAATTCTCCATATTTTCCTTTAAAAGATCAGCTAATCTTATTTTGAATTTTAGGTTTATCTCCGTAGCCAATCATTCTTATTGTCTCAGTACGATGTATAATTAATTAGGTACCTGTATTTATAGAAATACTCTTAAAACAACACACTACCTACACCAAATATGTTAACCTAACTAACCCAAACTAACTTAGACTAGGTGCATCTACAGCCATTCTGTATGAAAGTGCTCAATGTCTTTACAAGTCCCTAATAAGGTTCCAACGTGAGTGGCTCCTAGTCTAGTAAATTCCGGATATTAAAAGATAAATATACCTTTTGAGCATAGTATTCAGGTTTACGTCATCACCAATAAGCAAATAATTCGCTATTTCTTCAATAAATAAAGGACATTATATTGTGAACCGCTAAAATATATAAGCTACCAAATAATTGTCACTATGTCCTAAGATTAAGCTTAAAAATGTTATGCAAAGTATTAAAAAACGCAGCGAACAACCCAAACGATAATGAGCCTTAAATCACTTCGGTCAGAAAATTTCATAATATAAATTCTCAGTTCGGCACTAATTGCGTTTACCTAGCGTCCATATGTATTAGCTTGCGGAGGCCTCTCTAGATGTCCTAAGTCTGCAACCTAAACCTTAATCTGGCATCCCGTTAGTGGAAAGAAAGGCCATCTTTCGATTAAGTCTACCAAATCTAGAATTCTGCCACAGTGCCCATATGCATCAAGTTACGCGGGCCCCCACGGGGGCTCCTGTCCGTGTTGTAAGGTATAGTCATTTCAAAGTTAAATATGGCAAATAGTTCAAATGTATCTAATATCTGAAAGAAATCAATTAAAATTATTCTACCGTTCTGCTAACTACAAATAAAATACAACCCAGCTCTTAAAAACCTCATATAAACAATGACCAAGTCTTATAAAGAATTCAAAGTATATTTCGACGGAAAAGCACATTATAATCATCAGGTCATGTCAGTGTAAATTCTTTAGGTCTTCGACTAATAGACATTGTCCTTGTTTTAACCGAAGTGTTTTCTTTACCATCTCTCCTCGCCTGACGTTGCTACATGTCCTTCTCGGTATCCAACAGAGGAACAAACAACATCTGGCGCAACTAGGCTAAGATCTAGCCTGATACGAGTAAAATGATGTCGTAACAATACTAACCTAACACAAAATACAAAAGGGTAAAAAATGGCCTACCGTAGGTTGATTTTTGTATATAGTCTATCACTAATATCAGAAATTAATTTTATGGTTGGTAATATTGAAATCTCAAATTTGTCATTATAAAACTTAGCGATGGGGCCACAGGTACCTCAATGGGGAGACATAATGAAGATATCGGTATTAAAACCAAATTTAGTACACGCGTTTGAGTGCTTTATGTTAAAAGTTTGTATCCAGCCTTAAGCATTGGGTGCCAAATTTGTAACCTTTATATGTTAGTTGCTCATTTGGCGGTCCATATGCCAGGTTTACTCAGCGGATTCGTTTTTTTAACCTTCCATTAGTCGCGTATGTATCTGACAGATACACGCATAATGTTTATGTTGATTTCTCAAAAAATAATAACAGTATAATTGTATGGCCTGTAATAATCCTTAAGTAACTAGTAGGGAATACTTTCCTAGAATTACAGATCCAGACCTTTATTTGGAATTTTATAATTTATGCAAAACCGTCCCGGCGCGGGAATTGTCCCTGGGAGATACAATGCGACTATTCCTGTTTGGGTCGGGCCGCCTCAGTCGCATTCCTAGCCTTCACGTGAAACGTGTATCTAAGTTGTGTATAATTGATTCAGTCGAGGAGTGTTTTTGCCTTAATCACTGAGAAAAATGAGTGAAAAATATATATGACCTAAAAAATCCTGAGAACATCGATGAACTGAATCATATTACATTTTTGGATGAGGAAGTGGTTTCTTAGTTGCCTGAAGAAGATTTTGACAAGTCTGACAATCCTGAGACCGAGGACTATGTGGAAACTAGGTCAACAGATTCCTGAACGGACCATGAGATCAGTGATGGTGAATTGGAGGAGGAAGAACAGATGAAAAATCAAGAAAAGGAAAAAATGCCAACCATGCCACGAACTTAATAAAAAACTTCTTTTTCTGCATATATCTGTTAAAAATGTAAAAGGTACTTATGTTTAAAATTACAAGCTAAGATAGCATGTGACAAATGCCTGAATACAGATGAAGCCAGTAATGATTCTTCTGATTAATATTTATATAATTTTGATTAGTTTTTAACTTCGTTAAGATATATTTTATAAAACGATACAATAAATATTAACGATTTTTCGACCATCAGAATCTTTTTTTTAAATTAAAACAGTCTATTTTTTATATGTATCTGCGAGATACAACGCGACTAACGATGTTATAAATACCCACACGCCTAATGGAAGGTTAAGGCGTGGGTCTATGTCTTGACAGTTAGGTGCAGGCGTCATTAATTTTTTTTTACTACAAATTTATCAATAATTATGATCCTGAAAAATAACCTGTATAAGAACGTTTAAAAACTGTGTTATTACTTTGACTGCAATTTACCAAAATAAACATCAAGATTTCAGATAACTTATTTATTTAGATATAAAAACTTACACAAACCTTTTCAGGACAATTAATCTTACCTCAAATTAATTTGAGGTTATTGTAACGCCCATAAACTAATAAGAAGATTCTCTTGTAATGTATTTCACCTGTATTATCAGAAAATTTAATCAATGCAGATTAAGATACTGCTTTTTAATCTATGCCTTATAACATTAACAATGCCCAAATCTTATTCTATAGGTATAGCCAGTAGATATATGCAGGCATAATGAGGCAATATTAGTAGACCAATAAACAGTTATTCAATATTACCAAATCAATAAAATAAGCTGTGGTGTGAATATGTCAATCAGCTATTCTGACACTAACCAAATATATTCTCTAACTGATATAATATCAGACATAATAAAGATTAAAGTAAGTACTTTCGTAGTCACTATGATAAGACGTAGAATTATATATAATGTACTAAAATAGATAATCTACAGTCTTTTTAAAGGTAAGTTCGATAAGCACGATAGCCAGTTCAATAAATAAAACGAGAATTAACGAAAATATAATCGATAGACATTAATGATAATTTTACACGGTAATTTTGCAAATGACCTACAGATGTTTAATTATACGTTCATTAAAAATATAATAATATATATCGATAAGCTATATGCGATAAGGAAATCAAACGACCTACTGTCGTTTAATTATTCATTCATTAATTAGAACGATATATAACGATAAGCTATGGACGGTGAATAGAGCAAACAACCTACAGTTGCTTGATTATAATATCAATAATTAAAATTATATATAACGACTATATGGAGAATAAGGCCCTTAGATAAATCAAAATCGATATTACTTGTATCTAAGAGAGTTGTAGACACTGGCGTTTCCTGTAAAGTACGTCTCCACCATGTGGTTTTGTCACCCTGACGAAAAGGCTAAAGTTAGCTACGTCAGCATCAAAGGGAGGAATGTTCTCTCACGGAAGAATTTCTATCCCACAGAAGGACCCTTTAAGAAAACGGGTCACCACTCTCTACTTAATTTGCCAAATACTGCAATGACACCATCAGGTGGTAGTTTGACTTGAGAGTCAAAAATAGCAACGATAATTTCCGATACGTAAAACGGCCTGCTCGCCTTGAGTGATCCGGAGAGAAAGGCTGTCAATTCTCCAAAAAAATATATTTACCACATCTGTCAAGTGGCTCTCCAAACGGATGTACCTATCGAGCAAGCTGGGACACCGGAAGTAAGGTAGCGAGAAGTAAGGGAGCGAGAGTATCGATAACACAAATAACACCTCCTATGCAGACAACAGCAGCTCGCTTTGTCGTTAAACCTACTTCTGAATTCTTAAAAAATTGTTGTCAACTCTAGACGAAAATTAATATTTTGTGTAAATAGCTCTCTAAAAATATGCGCATTAACTTTGGAAAATATATATTAAATTTTGGAGCAAATATGGAAATTTTTTAAGTGAAAATGCTTGAAGCTCTGTGAAGTTTTTAAGCACCTAAACTTTTGAAAATTGCTCTTTAATTATGCTTTTTAAACAGTAAAGAGATCCTAAATTTATTGATGATAAAGTGTGTATCTTAGGGAAATGGCAAAATGTCCAATAGTTTTTTATCAGTTTTTGTCTTTACATATCAAAACATCAAAGCCTTTTGATGTGAATTAGCTGAAAACTTCAAGTTGCAATACTGGAAATTAAAATTGGAAATAGAATTACAAAGCCGATAATCCGTTCTCAATTTTCATTCTGATTTTGAAGCACTCAATAGTTTCCAATTACCCTTAGGCCAATTTTATGTATCTAATTAAATTGGAGAGTACATTTGAAAATTAAATTTCGCTTTGACTAGTTTGCGTAGACTGTATAAACTTTAAATTAAAAAATCTCGTAATATACAATATGTCTACATCCTTGTATGCCAGACCTAATTGAAATTATTATTTACTTAATCTATGTGCAAACGCTTATCATCTCGGCCAAATAATTTTCCATCATAAGGACTTTCAATTTATTAAGAAAACACTTTAAAATAACATATAAGCAATCCGTTTCAAGCCTTTGTTCCGGACCTTTACTTGGTTCTTTCTGCCCTTTATTCTAAAGGTTGGAAAAAAATTGTTAAGCATTCAACCGAATAAACGTTTGCCTCTAGAGACTAATTTGAAAGTTACAACAGAATGAAATATCTATTACTCAGAACGTTATGTGGTAGCTCCTTTGTCTTCTTTAATCTGTTTTACGGGCTTCTTTATTGGCTAACTTGTAACGAAATAAAAGTTTATTTCGATACAATTTAAATCGCCTTCGGTAAATAATTGAGTATTAATTGAATTGGTACAGTGGTCCTTAATATGGGCAGCAACACCTATTCCGTAATCGTTTGATTAATCATTTGCATCGATCCAGAGGTACCGTAAAACGGAGCTACTTTTGACGGATTTTGGAATTTTTTTGCATCTTATAAGGGTAGAAACTTTAACCTTGTAACCGATATTTTTTATGTGGGATATTTCATTTCTGTTGCCACACTCTTTCTCTGTTTAACAAAAGAGAGTCGGGTTATGTTAAAATATTGAATAAAATCAAACAAGTCAAAATTCAATTACAAAAAAAAAAACAATCAGTCGTATGAGAAGAGGCAGTGTAACGTAAGTGTGCAAATTACCTGCTGCTCAGAGAGAAATGGGGTTCGGTTAAGGGCGCCAGCAGCTCCCTACCAGATGAACAGCTAATTGCCTTTGATGTCCTAGGTACCGCTCCTCAATAACTTTAATTTAAAACAAATTCGCAAGTAGGCTATGAGGTATTAGGCAACAAAAAAAACTAAAATTTAACAAAACAATGAACACGTTTATCAAGAAGTTGTCGTTTGGCGCAGGCGTAACAGTATCCTTGTATTGAAGTGAAAGAAACTAATCTAATTTATTTATATCACTGATAATAGCCGTTATATTTAATTCTTGAAACTCAAATAACAAAAGAGAGGCGAAAGTGTCAGTACGCTACACTAATAATTAAAAGCAA
The DNA here is from genome assembly GCA_016904865.1 of Pissodes strobi. Classification (NCBI taxonomy): domain Eukaryota; kingdom Metazoa; phylum Arthropoda; class Insecta; order Coleoptera; family Curculionidae; genus Pissodes; species Pissodes strobi. The sequence continues at coordinate 31,099 of MU191070.1, read as the reverse complement.
TTTAGTCGGTACAAAAGTTTTCCAGTATCTGACGCTCAACGAATCAATTGATCAAAACCAAGAATTGTATTTAGAATAATTAAATGAAATAATAAATTGCAATTCACGAAATTTGTTAATTAGAATCAATCAATGGATCAATTAGCGCAGACAATTATGAAATATGTTTAATAAAATCAACTGACAAGTGAATAGATTAAGTCAATTATCAACTATTAATCAAATAGTGTATATGGAATACAGCGAAACTAGTTAACAGAATAATTAGCAATGAGTGAATCAAATCAGTAAAACGTAATTACAGTTTATTAAAGAAATATAAGAAAATTAAAGTCTTATCAGTGAGTGGGTGGCTCTGCGAATGGTACATCAACCACTACTCTCCTAGGTTCCAGTACGATGTACTTCGACTACTTAGATTGGTTCTACCAGTGACTCTAAGAGTATCCAGTGGGTTACAAAGATGAAGATGATCCATAATTGTCGATTAGGAGATGATGATGCCTTCACAACATCTCGGCTATCAAAACTAAGCTTCACTTATAAGCTCACACTAAGACGTAGTACGAGAAAGGAAAGAGAGAAATAAAATTAAGGTGAGGAAGGTAATCCCTAAAAATAAGAGAGAAAAAAAGCGTCTAAGACAATAGACAATGCCTTGGTTGCAGTTACGCTGCATAAATTCAGTCCAAAATCCCCAAGACAATTAATTATTCAATAAGTCTCTCCCTTAACACCAATCAGAATATACAACATCGATAACCCCTTAGTAACTAAAATTAAATTTGGTACAGCGACTTTGCTTCAGCAAAAACTACAAAATTACTATAAATTGTAGAAGGAATTTATAGGTCAACAAAAAAAAACTTAATGATAGATAGAGACCCGATTAATTGAATAAATAACCGGTTAGTCCGACAGAAAACCCCAAATTTTCAGATTATTAAATCAAAGACAGCATTTTATGCTTAATGAAAGTAATAAAAAAAACTTAGAAATTAGCACGAATTAACGCATTCAACTTTGTAACTATTTTAAACAAAGATAAAAGTTAACGTTTCCCGCATAAATGGTAAAGAGGTGTAGAGGTGGACCTAATTACTGGGCGGTAAAATTTTACAATCGCCTACCAGATGAATTAAAAAACCTTCCCTTAATTATGTTCAAGCGTAGAGTACAGGACTTGCTGTTGCAAAGCGCACTGTATGATACAGAGGAGTTTTTTAGAATATTTTAAACTGTTTTGTTTGTCATTTACGTGTCGATTTTAAATGTATTTTAGCTTCATGCTGTTTGTATTGCATTTAATTTTCAAGCTACACAAAATTTTTAAATTATTTTACTTTAAAATTATATGCTTTAATTGCAGTACTTGTTGTTGCAAGGCCCTTTGTATGATAGAGAGGAGTCTTTTGGATTGTTTTAAACTATTTCATATGTCATATACTTGTCGATATTATTTTATTTTATTTTATTGTATTTTATCTCTGTTATTTGTATTGTATTTTTGTTTCCAGCTACACAAAAATTTCATACTTTTAACTTTATAATTAATTTATATTATATTTTATATCTTTAAATTCTGTATTGACGTGTGTATACCTGTTATAAGTGTAGTAACATGAATAAAGAATTTGAATTTGAATTTGAATAAATATTACATTCATCAATATAAATAGCTTAACAATTACCTTCAAGTAAGTGTTGGAATTTCAGTGATCAAGTAGAAGAGCTTAAATCGTGACCAACGTGCCTTCAACTTCGGTCCAGTGATAACATCCTTCTAACGAAGCTTAGTAGTTCCCAGTCAATATCCAAAACAAGTCTCCAAAATATATATCAAAAACAAAAGGCAAGGTAACCCAGAAACTACATCTGCAGTTGGAGCCTATAATACCAAAAGGATGGCCTGAAAATTTTCAGATGGGCTCCGAATGTTTTCACTTAAGACCTCGGAGAGAAAGAACAAAGCACGACCCAAGGTTCAACTTTTCACCCATGTTTTATGTTCTAAAAAGGTTGCCTAAGGCTCCGTAAATGTGCTGCCAATGGTATTAATCGGGCACTATGCAACATAAAACTTCGCACACCAAAATATGTATTTCGAGACCAAATAAGAAAAAAAAACAAGATATGATTGCAATGGCCAAATCAGCATATATTCGAACAATAATTCAATGACAATTAAATAATATATTAAATTGTAACAAGGATTCTAGTACAATTAGATAGTACTATCGCCATTTTTGGACAACCGCGGTACTCCATATTATGCGTGTCGCATGAATGACTGTTTCGTGTTGAAAACAGTAAAGCGGGTGCCAGGCCAGAAATATACTGCATTTAACGGTACAACTGAAAGATGGCGTGGTGATGTCGAAATTCGATTAAATATTCGAAAATACATATCAAATGTGCGAAATATAAACCAAATTTAAATTAATTTTAAATATACGAAATTTAAAATGTTACCCTGTTAAAGTACTTTTTGTTTGTTTTTCTCCTAAAATATAATTTCTGTTGGATGAAAACTTTCCGGATTTACCCAAAATATGGGATTTGTTGCACAAAATTTTACAAACTTAAAAACTTTTTTTAAAAAGTTAAATTAAAAATACATTCTCCAAATAACAAAAATAAGCGTCTTTATATCTATTTAAACAACCTATCTTTCGAGATTAATCTTTGGCATATTAGAAAACCTCTATCATTTTCTTATTAAAGGCACTGGATTGAGAATCTTTAAAATATCGCCATACTTCGGCCATGGTCACCCGGGAAGCGTTTTTCCTTAAATCACGATTGGCTACGGTTACAAAAAGTGAACGTGCGCTAGACTTTTCGAATATTCTCTAATCAAGTTGCTTTTTCATTAATTACTGATTATTTCATTAAATTTCCCAAATATGTGAGTTAATGATTAATAAAATCATTAAAATCAGTCACCATGATCGTTTTGTAGAAACATCAAATTTGCGGTGAGAGCGTTTTTTTCTTAAATCACGATTATCTGAGGTTCACACACACAACGTTTAAAAAAAGTGAACGGGCGCCAGATTTTTCGAATATTCAATAATCAGGTTGCTTTTTCATTAGTTACTGATTATTTCATTAAATTCCCCAAATATGTGAATAAATGATTGATAAAATCATTAAAATCAGTCACCGTGATCGTTTTGTGGAAACATCAAATTTGCGATGAAAGCGATTTTTTCTTAAATCACGATTTTCTGAGGTGCACATACAATGGTTACAAAAAGTGAATATTCTTCTTTTTTCTTAGAAATCTCACTTAAAGCACCTCTTCTTTAGAAACTTGGTCATATTTCTCAACAACTTTGGCAGCATAATATTTAATACGTGAAGAATTTTCTACTGGAACGTTCACAGCGACGAATTTATCAACACGAATGTTAAGATATATCAGATTTTTCTCCAGATATTTTTTCTTGAACTTTACTTCATCAAATCTTTACCGATTTAGAATGGGCCTTTAAGTAGATCAGTTTCATCAATATTAAAGTTAGTGTTTTGCATTTTTTCTTTAAAAACACTTAATTTTTCATCATCGGAACTTTGAACATCATCCACTCTTCATCCAGTCTTGCTTCTAATCTTTTGAAATCTGGTATCTCCACAAACTTTTCAAGCTTTGTGCTGTTTTGAGATTTTATTGAGAACTTGATTTTGATTGAAAGGTCTTATTCCGCATGCTTTAAAACTTGACAAGATAGTTTTTTTCAGGAATTGTTTCGGTTCAATTCAAGGCAGTTTTAACTACCTTTAACCTTTTGTTGAGTGTAACTATTTTTTTAAGGCGACGTCAAGGGGCTAGCGAATATGAGTAGAGTGTGCAGGAAATAAAACAAAGTTGATGTCATTTTCTTTGCATTTCTGGATGATTAGGAAAGTGAGATGAATGAATCTCGACTCCTTAAGATAGTCCTATAGAATTTTCTGCAACCCGAATTTCGTTAGGGGAAACCCTCACGATGTAGCAGGTGCAACTCCAAGTCCCAAAATTTTTCTTCATCAACGCTTAGAACTGGTTGATTTACTGCATGTTCGTCCTAATATCTTTACCTTTTTCGCCAATGCTAGATTTGGAAGCCCCTTAAATCTTCGATGTATCCCGAAGGGACATTTTGCGCCATATAAGGGGGCCATGCGTACTTTTACAAGGAGAGTTCGTGTCAATCCGAGTGTTCTTCGTTGAAGGGTATTGCGTAGAATGAAACTATGCTCTAGCCTGTTATTTGTTTTTTTTTATCTTTTTATTAAAGGCGCTTTTTTTTCGATATAATTGTTCTAATCGTTTAATATTTCCTCCCTATTATATTCTATTGTTGAACATCGAACCAATTTAATCTGCTAGATATTAACATTAATATAGTTCGACCTCAATCGTATTCGCTTTCTAAAATATAATTCAACAATTATTTAAACTTTATGAATGTCCAGGAATGACGTCGCACATGTTAGGTTTAAATTATATACCTACTTGTTAATTTGTTGTTTTGTCTGTTCGTGTATTAAGTGACTTTTTATGTATTTTTCCATTTCGACGTAACAATTGTGTTGATATACATAAAAGCTAATTATAGTTTATTATCAAGACCAGTTCCGTCAAAGGTTTATAGCATATATTATAATATACGTAACAATTAAACTTATATACATAATATATACAAACCTAAACCTCAAATATTCACAATTTAGTATTGACTAAGGCGTCAGTCAAATTTTTGTTTGTAATATTATCAACATATTCTTGAGTTGAGTTTTGCTTGTAAAATATGAATTACTGGGGAGTTATTGTAGTAATACATTAAATATTTGTTGTTGCAGGGTAAACACATTATTCGTAAAATCCTGTATTTTATTTAATCTTTCAAGATAAAATTAATAGCCAAATTTCCGTTCATGAACTCTGATCCGCCCTAATAAAAACACTTTAATTCTTTGAAACTTGAGAGATTAAGTTTAGGTATTGACTGCTTATAATCGTCAGGTGGGCGGGCGCTCTTTATGCTGTGTCCGAGGGCATCCGGTCAATTGTTTTTAGTCACTAAGTTTATTATGTAATTTTTTGTAAAGTGCTATTTATGCTTTTAAATAAAGTGATTGCACAGTAATTCCATACAAAATTGATTTTAATTGGGAAGCAAGAAAGCCGTGAACTTCGGCGAAGAGAATTACAGTCCACTATAAAGGCACATCTTGGTCCAAACCAACCGGATTATTGGCGTTTTGGAATGGAAAATAGGATTTTGGTTGACGAAAACTTGGATGGGTCCTGCAAACAAAGGTGGTTTCAGCTGGACATTACAAGGAAAGATCTTTCCTATTTATTTATGAATATAAACAAGGCGGTGATTGTTGCAAGATCTACAAAGTGCTCGTAAATAAATTTGTGAATGTGGAAATGAACAGTTAAACAAAACATTTATTAAATAAGATATTTTTAAAGGAAGGCGTATTCAATTTATGGTTAAGTAGGGTACATTATGCAATATTTTTAAGGAAAACAAAGGGCTAACTTGCTTAGAAATTGTTTAATGTAACACAAGGTATTAAGGCTAAGGATTAATAACTTTAAACGGTTTACTTTTTTTTTTGTAGTATTGTAGTAAATAGTATTTGCTTAGGTCAGTAGTCAAAGGTCGACACATTGAATAAATAAGTTTATTAATTTAGCAACCAAGGTTAAGGTGCTAAAAATATAATTACATTTAAAGGCAAATAGGTAGATATATTATAGGGAAAAGGGATATATTACTGTAAGTCAGTACAGCCAAAGGTAGGCGCACTGATTTGTGTAATATTTAATAGGTTCTGTTCGAGTAAAATAATTAGGATTACAATAAAGTTATAATATTTTATATAGGTTAGGTTGAGATATTTAAAACCTAAAAAATGGACGTTTTAAAGAAACAAAGAGGCGTATTTAAAGGCAAAATAACAAGGTTAGAAACGTTTCAAGTGCAAAATCAAGCTTCTATAATAGATGTAAGTGAGTATGAAACCAGGGAAACATATTTGCACAAAAAGTTTTGAATCTTATTGCGAATTACAGAAAAGGGTTGAGGAGTTAGATGAAAATGAAAGTATAGATATGGAAGAAGTAGAAGCAAAATATTTAAATTTACTTTCTAAAATAAAAGCGAAAATTAAAGAATTGTCTGCCATAGTTCTAACTTACAACAATCTCCGGGTCCTGTAAGTACACGGTGATCATTTATAATGTTCCCCCCTCTTAACTTTTTTGTTTTTCGCATTCGACAAAAATGTTAAATACAAAAGTTGTGCAGAATAATGTAAGCTATTTGCGGAATACATTTATATATATACAAGGTGTTGCAGAAATGAGTGACAGGTTAAAGTTATATTTTTTTAAATGAAATGTCCTGTATATTGTCAATTTTTTGGGATCTCCGAAGAATTCTGAATATTTTTTCTATAACATGTCCTATACCTAAATGTAATAGTTTTCGACATATTCGCATTTTAAATAGTAGTCTCGTATTGTAGATGCCTAATTCACGGCCACCTAAGAACTGGAATCTAGAATATTTATTTTTGAATGTAAGCGCTTAGTTAAAATGCAAATATGTCGAAAACTATTACATTTAGGTATAGGACATGTTATAGAAAAAATATTCAAGAGTTTTAGGAGATTCTAAAAAAATTATAATATACAGGGTATTTCATTTAAAAAGATATAACTATATATAGCAAACATCTGCGGCTTCTACAACGTTGCCAACTGTTGATGATTTCTCTAGATTTTTTAGAAAAAAAAAGGTGCATTGCTTTAGAAAATACTCAGTTTGATTCCTATAAAGTTGAAGGCACAAATTTAAGGGATTACAAAGGTAAAACTTTTAAAACTTCACTTTTAAGCCAACAAAATTTTCCTGACCAAAAAATTAAATGTAAATTTTGCAATAGGAGGGGCACGGATTGATTAAATGCTTCACATTTTCTGGAATTCCTATAACAGAAAAAAGAAATATTGTCCAACTTAACAAGCGGCGTGGCCGCCTGTGCCTGCGCCACGCGCGAGGCCCTTCGGGCCTCGTTTGTGTGACCTTCGATCACACATTATTGCCACGCTCCTATCCGTACCGTGACCTATAATTAGAAAGCCCTTATAATTAGACTTACCAATCGCTAGTCTAATTTTACCGTGATAAATTTCTAATTGGTTGCCATGGTAACCGACTTGTCAACGTCAATAGTTAATTTTTAAAATCTTTATCTAAATACCAAATATTAAATCTCTAAGTCGTACGATTGACGAATCATGACGATTTTTTTACTTTTTTTTGGTTACCATAGCAACCAGTTATTTAGTATCAAATTAGGCTTCATAAACAATCCTAAGTACCATACTATATGTTTTATTAGTGATATACATGTTATTAATTGGTTGCCATGGTAACCGACTTGTCAACGTCAATCGTTAATTTTTTTTAAATCTTAACCTAAATACCAAATATCAAATCTCTAAGTCGTACGAATGACGAATTATGAGAATTTTTTACTTTTTTTGGTTACCATAGCAACCAATTTTTTAGTATCAATTTAGGCTTCATAAACAATCCTAAGTATCTTTCTATATGTTTTATTAGTGATGTACATATTACTAATTGGTTGCCATGGTCACCGACTTGTCAATATCAATCGTTATTTTTTTTAAATCTTTACCTAAATACCAAATATCAAATCTCTAAGTCGAACGATTGACGAATTATGACGATTTTTTACTTTTTTTTTGGTTACCATAGCAACCAATTTTTTAGTATCAAATTAGGCTTCATAAACAATACTAAGTACCATACTATATCTTTTATTAGTCATATACATATTGTTAATTGGTTGCTATGGTAACCATGTTGTCGACAAAAAATGCTAACATACTTTCACTTCTACTTATAAATTGACATCGAAAAAAAAAAGGTTGGTTCGTGTTTACACGGACAAAAATGCCAAAAAACGTGAACTTGTCCTGTTTTCACACCCTGCATATTAATACATATTACTAATTGGTTGCCATGGTCACCGACTTGTCAATGTCAATCGTTATTTTTTTTTAAATCTTTACCTAAATACCAAATATCAAATCTCTAAATCGAACGATTGACGAATTATGACGATTTTTTACTTTTTTTTTTGGTTACCATAGCAACCAATTTTTTAGTATCAAATTAAGCTTCATAAACAATCCTAAGTACCATACTATATGCTTTATTAGTGATGTACATATTACTAATTGGTTGCCATGGTAACCGACTTGTCAACGTCAATCGTTAATTTTTTTAAATCTTTACATAAATACCAAATATCAAATCTCTAAATCGTACGATTGACGAATTATGACGATTTTTTACTTATTTTGGTTTCCATAGCAACCAATTTTTTAGTATCAAATTAGGCTTCATAAGCAATGCTAAGTACCATACTATATCTTTTATTAGTGATATACATATCATTAATTGGTTGCTATGGTAACCATGTTGTCAACAAAAAATGCTAACATACTTTCACCTCTACTTATAAATTGACATCGATAAAAGAAAAGTTGGTCCTTGTTTACACGTACAAAATGCCAAAAAACGTTAACTTGTCCTGTTTTCACACCCTGTATATTAACACATCGTAACCAAAATCAATAGACTTCGATGGTTCTTGGACCTCTATCTATATGCCAAATTTCAAGTCGCTATCTTCAAAATTGCGACCTGTAAATGCCTATAAACCGTAACTTGTCCTGTTTTCACACCCTGTACATTAACCGATCGGAACCAATATTAATAGGCTTCGAGGGTTTGTGAACCTCTACCTCTATGCCAAATGTCAAGTCGCTATCTTCAAAATTGCGACCTGTAAATGCCAAAAAAACACTAACTTTTCCTGTTTTCACACCCGGTATATTAACCGATCGTAACCAAACTTAATAGGCGTCGAGGGTTTGTGGACCTCTAACACTGTGCCGAATTTCAAGTCGCTATCTTCAAAATTGCGACCTGTAAATGCCAAAAAACCGTATCTTGTCGTGTTTTCACACCCTGTATATTAAGCGATCGTAACCAAAATCATTAGGCTTCGAGGGTTTGTTGACCTCTACCTCTATGCCAAATTTCAGGTCGATATCTTCAAAATTGCGACCTGTAAATGCCAAAAAACGGTAACTTGTCCTGTTTTCACACCCTGTATAACAATTCGAGCAAAGAGCAAATAGAGAAAATACGTGTCATACCGAATACTTTCATTTGACATAAAAAAAAAGAAAAGTTGGTCCTTGTTTGCACGGTCAAAAATGCCAAAAAACGGTAACTTGTCCTGTTTTCACACCCTGTATATTTACCGATCGTAACCAAAATCAATAGGTTCCGAGGGTTCGTGAACCTCTACCTCTATGCCAAATTTCAAGTCGCTATCTTCAAAATTGCGACCTGTAGTCGATCCCATCACATACACACACACACACAAAAAGTCCGTTATAAAGCCCTATAGAAAGCCCTATATTATAGATAAGGGCTTTCTAACAATCTATCCTATAAGTGTTTGGGTCAAGGGCATAATGTTTCACATTGTAAGTCTGAGGGATGTCAGGTATGCAATGGAAGACATCACACTTTATTACATCAGGATACAGAAATTAAGGGAAATGATGGATATAATAAAGAAATTAATAAGGGAAATGGATCTCGCTTAGGTTTACAGCAAGATACAAGAGGTCAAGGTATATTGCATACAAATCCAAGTGCAATAAAAGCTTATCAATGTTTTGGTGAGATGCAGCTGAATATTGTAGCTTTTTCTAATACACAAAAGTCACATATTTGATTAGCAACCGCGCAAGTTAATGTAATTACACCAGATGGATCTAGAGTGCAGTCACGGACATTAATGGATTCAGGGTCTCAAAGTAGTTTTATTACTTTCAATTTATTTAAACGTCTTAAAGGTGTAGGGTCACATAAAATTAAGTTTCGTGTAGTGTCCCATAAAATTAAGATTCATATCGGGGGAGTAGGAGATAATATAACACAAATAAATAAAATGGTTAATTTAAGAATCGTCTCACAAATCAATAATAATAATAATTATCAAATCAATGCACAATTTGCAATTTTGGATAGAAATACATGTCAATTGCCACAAGTGTTAGTTGATATAAAGCGAATTAAAATTCTTTTCGGCATAGAATTGGCGGATCCACATTTTTATGGGCCTGCAGACATTGATATTTTAATTTCAGCGGATTTATACTTTCAATTAATATATTCAGAAATGAAAAGCTTAGGAACAGGGTTGGCAGTTCCTCAAAATAGCAAACTGGGGTGGTTAGTTGGTGGAAATGCACCAATAGGTTCTTATCGAGGTGCTGCTAAATCCTTTGTGATGAGTAGTAATAATAATGTAAATTTACTTTGTTCTAATTTTCCAACTATCGATGAAATTAGTCCAAGGTTTTGGCAGCTAGAAGAGGTTACTAATAAAAAATTTGTCTCAGTGGATGATAAATTATATGAGAACCTGTTCATGGAAACACATAAAAGGCTAGAGGACGGTAGTTTTCAGGTCGATTTGCCTATGCGCAAAAATGACGATTACTTAAAACTAGAGAATTCCATCGATTTAGCTGTTAAGAGGTTTAGGTCATTGGAAAATATGTTTAATAAAAATCCGGAACTTTTTTCTGAGTATAAGGCATTCATTGACGAATATTTCGCCATGGGGCATGAAAAATTCAATGATTCGGGCATTTTTTTGCATCAGTGTGTTATAAGGTCTGAGGCAACAACCATTAAATTTCGAGTTGTGTTTGATGCGTCAAACAAAACTTCATCAGGGCAGACATTAAATGACATTACGTTAAAAGGTTTTTCTGTCAAACCAGTGTTGTTTGAGTTACTGTGCAGATTTAGGATGTTTCAGTATTGGTAACAGATATTAAAAAGATGTACCGCATAATAAAGATCAATCCATGTCAAGGTTTTCTTCAGAACATTCTTTGGAGGGATGATCCCAAATTATCATTTAAAATCATAGAACTTCAAACAGCGACTTATGGGACAAACTCAGCTCCATTTTTGGAAACTCTATGTTTAAATCAGCTAATGATGAGTCATCAATCAAGAAAGCTGTTACCTTCGGCGAAGAAAATAAAATTACAGTCCACTAGGAAGGCACATTTGTATACATCTAAAAACCTATTTCCAGACTTGTTTCTCTAGATATGATCCTTTTAACCCGATCAGAAACAAAAAAAACTTGCTTGTTCTGTTAACAATTGCTTTGAGAAACATAATAATTATTATCTTTAGCAAAATCACATTACATCATTTCCTTCCTACCTTCGTATAATTTTAACCCCCTAAACACTAAAACAAATATTTGGCTTTATACCTCGTAATGGAATACTGCGCGGCGTATAATTATCCTTTGTTTCCTACTGCTTGTGTGAAGATTATTTTTGGTTTGTAGCTGTACAACTTAATGACATCATTTTCGGATTACATTAAATTAATGCGAAAAGGGTAGGCTTATCATTAGAACATTTGCCATTAGCAATAATTCATATCATAACATTTCTTGTTTAAGTTTCAATGTTCTTTGATAATTAAAAGTATTACAGTAATGGAGATGTTTTGGTACGATTAAACTGCAATATCTCTATGTAAATGTATCACACACTAATCTAAACTAAATTAAAAATACGCTTCAAACTACGTTCAAAGGGCGGCAAGGCCATATAATACTTAACTACTACTGGGAAAAAATGTGTCTAATAAGTTCAATAAAAGATTTTTTCTTCAAACGTCAGTAAATCCGTCATTACTCGACTGTGTAGGCGGCCGTGAAGTTTCATTTTTCCTCCGCCGGAGCTTTACTT
>MU191070.1:0-14194 GCA_016904865.1 Pissodes strobi | reverse complement strand
TATAGTATTAAAAATAAGTTAAAGGTTAATATCAGTTAAGCGTTAAACATGATATATGTACCTTCATGATGTGTGTTATTAAATCTAATGGTTATAAATTTGAATTTTAGTTTATAAAAAGGGCCTTACAAATCTAGGATTACAGAAAACTCGCAATTTTCAGTTAATGTAGATTACATCGCAAATACTTTAAACATCTACAAAGTGTAATGAGGGATGGCGGAGATGCGAAGGATAATTACAAGATCAATCGACTTACCTGTAAGGAAGATCGATCGGAATTATCCGAGCATCTCCGCCATCCCTCATAACAAACCCACCCAGTCTTTACCTTCTCCCTATCACCCCAAATGCAATGTAATCAAAAATCTCACGAACCAAAATTGTAATGACGCATCAGCTCGAGCGGCTAGCCAGGGTCGGCTGAATCACCATGTTTTTAGATAACTTCTTTAAAAATTGTACCGATTGGGAAAATGTTGTATACTACAAAGTGTAATGAGGGATGGCGTAGATGCTCGGATAATTCCGATCGATCTTCCTTACAGGTAAGTCGATTGATCTTGTAATTAACGATATTTGTTAATTGCCTAAAAAACTAGGAATATATCAATGATTTTTGCACATTGAAATCGTCAAATATAGAAATAAGAGGTTTTAATGAAAGGCGCTTTTGACTCGAACTTACCAAAATAAACATCAGAATTCCAATTCAAATTTATTATTTATTCAAATCTTAAATACTTCCATAAACACTAAACTAAAATTATTCAAAATTAATCCCATGGCAGCGATAATATCATTAGACCGATAAACAGTTAATAAAAACATACTAAATCGATGAGTTAACCTGTGAAATAAATATATAGCCGGTAAGTATTTACAGGGAAATTCGGAGTGAGCTCAGTTCGATGACGGTATTAAGAAGATAAAGTTGCAAATTGCAGTTATGTGAAACAATTTACTGCCATGGGGCTTAAAGCCAATTACAATAAAAATAAATCAATTAATTATCATAACATAAGCAAAATACATTCTCCACTCGAGATAAGATCTCTAAAGAAATTATGATATGAAGCAGGAATATATATGATAGACCATCATAGATAACATAAAACTGTGTATAAGACAGCAAGCGAACTACAGTCGTTTAGCAGTAAGTTCGTTTATCAAAAGCTGTCAGCAGCGGTAATAGGTACAAAATCAGCAAATAGATGACCTACAGTCATTTAACGAATAGTTCGGGCATAAAATTTAAAAGGGGTAGAGCGTACGTCAATTCCTCCAGAAAAATATATACCACATCTGTCAGGAGGGCGCTCCAAACAGAGTCATCGTTCGTGCCACTCGGAACAAGATTCCTTGATACTGGTGAATTGTACTCGGAAGTAAGGTAGCGAGAGTATCGACAACACAAATCGACTAGTAATAGGGAAGAATCGCATTTACAACGTTACAAGGTAAGGGTTGTTCACGCTGACTGCCGGAGCGTTTTTTCTTGCGCTCTACGTTCGGGTCCGAGAGCATATTCTATAGAAGGTGAAAACTTTTGCCCTGATCTTCAGAGATAGATTTCAACAAATAATGAAAGCCCACGGAAGAAATAAAAAAAATCATTAATGTCTCGACCATATTGACCAATCCCGCGCTATATGGAAGTTATTAAAAATAAAATCCCATGAAAGGTTTGTGATATCCTTTGTACGTAAAAAACGGCACAGCAGCGTAGCGTTTCCTCTTGGCTGGCTGGGTCACTCTACACAGTCAAGAGGACGACGCGGCGACGCCTCGATCGCTCATATTGACCGAGCCAGGCATTAGAAAATATTCATGTCGCTGCTGTCGGAACCTACTTTCTACTAGTCAGATCGTTATATATCATAATATATGAGGAGCTATAAGTATGGGACAATTTAATAATTTGGTGGGTTCGCCTTCGCGGTTTTTTAAAATGTGTATATGTCCAAGGGCTGGTAGAAAGAAAAAGCGTATGATTTTATTTCAATACGCAATACTAAATTTTTGGCCCTTTAACCACATTGAACATTGATTTTACTGAGGTATGTACTTTATATACATATATACAAGAATCGTGAAGTATGCAGATATGGAGCATAGAAACAATTATAGTATATCTATACAACAGTTCATTGAGATAGACCGGTTTATTTTTTAGTGCAGCTTAGTGTTTTTTTGAACTGCCTTTTTATAAAAAAAAACGCTAATATTCTTGGGCTTAGCTTCACAAATGGAAATATTATTAGTTATTAAACGTTTTGCCCTTAGTTTAGGGCATTCTCAAAAACATAAATATTAATCTGCTAAAAGAAATAACACATTAATCATGTAAAAATAACATTGCAGGGCGAAATTATTATATTAAAACATGCCCATATCAAAAGGTCATTACATTTAGTAATAACAACTAAGCTAGAAAAATTATTGTTTATCTAAATACGCATCTTGAAAATTTATTAGAAATTTATACATATATTTCTTTATGGAAGCTTCGTTGTTCTGTGTGGTTTTATTGATGCCTTCTGCTATATTTTTATCATAGTCCATTTATGGTTACAAAAGGCTATATGGATATAATTATCTTATTTCAAACTATTTTATATTCTGTATGAGATAATTGTAAATTTGTCTCAAATTTCCCACGTAAGTCCTATCGTTCACTGCATTTCTTTCTCTCTATTTCAATAATTTCCTTTATTACCAGCTTGTGATAATTATGGTCTTTGTTTAGAATTTTGGCCTCGTTATAATTGAAAGAGTGCTTTGTAATTTTTCCATAATTTTTTAAGCTAGTTGTTGCGTTTTTCGTATATTTAGGACTATTTAGTCTATTTTCAATAATTGGCTGGTCATACCTATATATTTTTGTGAACAATCGGCACCAGGGATCGAATATACAACTTTTGAATCATTTATCAGCGGTGTTTAACTTTTTAGTTTAGGAAAAAATGAGTTATGGCTCTTTTGACATGCCACTATAATTTGCTAATATATTATACTTAATTTTTTTCAGAGAGTCCGTTTGTGTAACATAATGTCATGCACTGTTCTCTTTACAGTTTTTATTTTTATTTTTATTTTTACTACAGGATAAGTTATTAAACCAGTTGTATGTCTTTCTTTTAATTGCTTTGTTAATATCACTACAGGAGAGGAATTTTTTAGGTAACGTTTCTTTCACTTTTTAGAGCTGAAGAAACAGGGGAGGTGAGCGCAATGGCACGGTGTACTAAGCCAATTATAACCCTGAGTTTCTGGTTTTTTTGTGTGGTTTGAACTATTTTTTAAATATCATCCGGACCATATTGGTTTAGTGTACCATTCTGTTACGATTTTGTTACCTTGGTGAAAAAGAATCATATTCAAATAATATATTGTGATTATTTTCTCCCATTTCAGAAGTAAATCGGAGTTTTTGTGAATTTTATTAAAATGTTCTACTATCTCTATTGCCAGTATACAATCATCTACAAACCGTTTAAAAAACAGCACGTTGAATCGTAGTTTTCTTATGACATCTTCCTCCAAAAACTCCATCACGAGTTGGGGAATTGTTAACGAAATGGGGGGACCCATGGAACAACCATTTAGTTGTTTGTCGAAAATATTGTAAACTACTAAAAATCATAAATGTACTAATTAAATATCACCCAATCCTAAGTTTGAACTTGAACTTGACAAATGTTATATAAACATTCACAGTTAATTAAAAACAACTAGAGCGTTCGACGGGAGCGATTTTAATCCTTAATAATGCAGCCATCAGCATTTTGTAACATATAAATACGCAGGCAAACGCCAAATTCATCAGGCTTACGGGTCTCTCAACTCCGATCAATTTAGTTGCGGGCAGCACACAGGTGCAACTCTAGTTGTTCTATCCCACAACTCTCACATCTTCGAACACCTGGACATAGGTCCAGGGCGACCAGGTCCTTACCTAACCTGGAAGGATACCCGGGGATTCTAAAAAGTAGTGAGAGTCGAATCTACGAGTGAAGTATGAAAATTTCCAGTAAAGTGATTTTTGGGGATTTTTAAAAGTAGTGTAAGTGCCTAAAAAATCTGTGACAAACTTAAATCAGAAACCTCTAATAGACTTACCATATAAATATCAAAACGAATACATAAATAAAAGACAACCCCGCTCACATAAACTTTATTAATAAATTAGTGACGTCGATTTCTAGAAAAACTTTAAAATAAGCCTACCTCTCGCCCGCTAAGCGATTTAATGTTAAGTGCCGCCATCTTATTGCATCTACGCCACAAAAACGGTAATCAACTAAATAAAACAATAAAATCAAATAAATCTTTAAGCAATTAAACCACTAATAAATGCAGGCTAGGTCACTTTAGCTATTGCATAATATATATACATATAATAAACACACATTAATTTCGAATCACGCGCCGAAGTACGGCCAAGTGTCGCCATCTACGGGCGGCCGGCGTCACCGAAAACAGAGTACGGTCAAGGGCGGTCGGCGTCACCGAAGACAGAGTACGGCCAAGTGCCGCAGATGGTCACGGAAGACAGAGGCGCCATCTAGTGGTCGTTATTCATACCTGGAACAAAGAAAGAAAGAAGTTAGCTACGTTGTGGTATCTGATTTTTTGGCGATGGTAGCAACAATAAGTCCATACCGAAAAAAAACATATATAGTTAAGTATATGGAACAAATGTCAAAATGGAGCAATACAACAGATTTGTATCGGAGAAACTAAAGGAAACCATGGAGCAGGAAGCAGGAGAAACTAGTGAAGAGGACGAGGATATAATTATATGGAACAAGTACTCAAGTAAAAGTAGAAACTAAGAAGAAACTAAGGAACACAAAAACTAGGAGAGACCCGACGCCCCAAATAGTTGTAATATAAAACCCAAGTACTAAGGAAAAATTATATATACAAGGCACTTAGGAACTTGGGTGAACTACTAAAAAGCATAAACCTACTAATTAAATATCACCCTGTCCTAAGATTGAACTTGAACTGGACAAATGTTATATAAACATTCACAGTTAATTTTAAACAACTAGAGCGTTCGACGGGAGCGATTTTAATCCTTAGCGTTGCAGCCATCAGCATTTTGTAACATATAAATACGCAGGCAAACGTCAAATTCATCAAGCTTTCGGGTCTCTCTCAACACCGCTCAATTCGCTGGGGGCAGCACACAGGTGCGACCACTTCTAGTTGTTCTATCCCACAACCTCAATGTCTGTGCATACCTGGACATGGGTCCAGGGTGATCAGGTCCTTACCTAACTGTGTGCACAGGTACGAATCTACGAGTGAAGTATCAAAATTTCCAGTAAGGGGATTTTTGGGGATTTTTAAAAGTAGGGCAAGTGCCTTAGAAATCCGTGACAAACTTGACTTAGAAACGCTAAAAGACTTACCATATAAATATCAAAACGAATACATAAATAAAAGACAACCTAGCTCACATAAACTTTATTAATAAAACAGTGACCAAGGGCCTAGAAAAACTTTGGACTAAGCCTCCGTCGAGAAGACATGCATTTAAAATTAATTGGGTATAGTGTAAACTCTTAATTATTCATCTATAAACATAAACACGCATTTATTAATATACAGTCTAACCGTTGTTAAGTTTGTTTGTAAATAAACTTGTTATTGTTTTTATCAACGTGTCTCCTTTATCATCTCTTCTCAACCTAACGTAGTGCGATCTCAAATCTGGGCTACTCTCCTGCACGCTAAGTAAGGCGTGGCGTCACAAGTAAAAAATTCAGATCGTGACATTATTATTGTACTGAAAATAGTTGGTTAAGGTTAGAGACAACACACAAATAGTATAACAACTTATCCTATAGTAATAATAAAATTAACGCAGCCCAACTGAAAAGAAAGCAGTGCTAGATAATTCAATACCTTACACAAACGGCCTCTGAAAAAATTGAATTTATATTAGGAAAGCATGACATAGTAGCATCTCACAAGAGCCACTCTTAAACTCCTTGTTTACCAAATTATAAAGTAAAATATGGCTGATGAAAGATTCAAACGTTGTATATTCGATCCCTTGTGCCAATTGTTTACCGAAATACTTAGGTATGACCAGTCAGTTATTGAAAAACAGACTAAATAGTCATAAATATACAAAAAACCCAAACAGCCCTTAACAAACATGAAAAAGGTGCGAAGCCTTCTTTGAGTTATACCAAGACCAAAATTCTAAGCAAAGACCGTAGTTATCATAAGCTAGCGATAAAGGAAATGATTGAAACAAAGAAAGAAGAAGAACAGTGAGCGATAGAAATTGCGATAGAAATCTTAGCAAAATTTACAATAATCTCATACAGGATATAGAAAAGTTTAAAATAAAATAGGTATATCCATTTACCCAAACACCCTTAACATTCTAATCAATATTTCCGTTATTCAATGATTCTGAGTGAATTATGCTTTCCAGCTTTTTTAAATTTTGTTACATTTATACAAAAAAAACTCGTATGATAAATGTTATTGAAAAGTTATTGACATACCTTTTAAAAATCTTTCCTATCAAAATTCTAATGCCTAAATCCTCATAAACATTTCTATTTTATGGCGCTTTATTCTATGAGCTTTCTCTAAATATAAGCTATTTGTACTATACAATTTGCATTTGCCATACAAATTCCTCTGAAGGTATTTCATCCTGGCCTATATCTGCTCTGTGATTAATCGCGGTTATTAATGACCGTAAATATGGCATGAAATATAATTAAATACAAATGGGAATCCTTTCATGTTACCTACTCCAGGTTTTCCACAAAATTATTTTAACTTTAGCTCCAAATTTAAAGCAAATATCATAACAATACAATGTAGCAACCGCTGCAAATTAACGATGATAATTCAACAAACTACAAAGAAAACACATGTACTCTTATCTGGGATATCTTACGTTATATGTCTACATACCCTTGATTTTCGAAATTATACAAAGCATGTAATGAAACATTTCACCGTTAATGAAGGGCTATGTTTTCAAATACCTTTGATGAGATATCATTGACTAAGTCAAATAAAAAATTATTGTTGCTTTTCAAAAGATATTGCTATCTTTTGATAGGTTATTTCAAAGCTCTAAAATACGTATTAATGCTAACATGAATCTGTAGTGTATATTATGTTCACGAGATCGGTGAAGCAAATGAAATGTTTGTCATGATCCCATAGAGGGATAAAAAAACCTTGTTCAACCCTTTATAGGGCAAATTGATTATCTTAAATATGAACAAAATAAAAATAGAAACGAGTTTCGTACAGTTAAAAAAAGGTAATATCTATGAGTTTATTTATTTTTTAGTTGTTTTCTATTCTAGTTAAGGTGGTCGATATTTGGGCCAGTGCCCCTGAATTGAAATAGCCTAGTTAAAATATCAACTATATAGGCATGAAGTATTCAAATATCTGAGGACGAAACGTAACGGGGGTATTATATCTAACATTTATATTACAGTCGCCTTATTGCGAGGTCCTATCGCGTCTGCTGTTTACGTATATGCCACCGGGGCGTACCGTGTTGTGTTGAAGCCCTTATGCCTCTATAAAGAACCTCTGGGGGGATGGACGGTTTTTGTCGTGTACTCGTGGGAATAACATGAATAATAATACTAAATAGTAAAAAATAAATAAAGTAAAAAAAAATTAAAAACAAGCTTTTATTTAAATGCACTAAAAAGAAGAACATACATTTTGCAGTAAATCAAACCCACTACTTTGTTACATTAAACATTTTTATTTGATATAAAGGCTTGTCGGGAAAATAGGTTTATCTTGACAAGTAATATATGTATTTTATAAACAGGAAAATCTCGCTACAAGCCTAGGGCATATAAAAATGTTTAATGTGACAAAATAATGAGTTTGATATACTTCAAAGTTTATTTTTTTCTTCTTAGTGCATTTAAATACAAGCTTCTTTTAAGAAAAATTGTACCTTTATTTATTTTCCGTGCTGCACCTTGCACATTGACGTGAATTACTATTGGCGGGCATATATATGATCCGCCACGTTGGTGTACTAATTGAAATATTCGCTGTCACACGTCTCCCTTCTTCAGTTCATTGTTTCCTACAACTAATCTACTTCCTCTAGATTTTTTCCGCTATATTCATCAAATAATTGATTTGCCAGTATACTTTTAAAATGTAGATGACTTTGCGGTTTGCGATGCAGGTCTTGAAGAGTATACAATGCGACGATCCAGGAAGTAATGAAATAGTTTTACCCACCTTCTCCGTGACTTCCAGACTACATCGTAACAGGAATTGAATCAAATGAATCAACTACGCTATGCTGTAATTTTACCGCCCTCTATGTTGGTTCGCCTTACTGTTGATGTTTCTGATATTTTATGATTGGTACCTGTCACAGAAACACTTCAACCATTAAATAACGGATATTTCCCCATTAGTAACACTGTATTCATTAGATTTAAGGCATTATCTGCACGGAGTTCAGTAGATTTTTTCATTTCGAGGTAACCGTTTAAGAAATTTGATTATTTGTGATTAAGTGTACCAGTCACCAAAATGCATGCAATATTTTCTTTCCTTGCAATGAGCTAGCTAGTTCTAAAATCGTCTATTGGCCTAGTGAGCTAGACACCATCTCTACCATCTATTCGCCTTGGAAAAATGATAAACTAATCAAATATGAGATATTAGCACAAGCTATTGCCCATATTTTAAAACGGCGCTTGATCAGTTTCTTAAGCATATACTGCTGTCACCTTTGTAGGCCACCATGTTCTGACATAAATACACACGGATTGAAAGCTTTTCATATAGAACCATCGAACGCACTTTATATAATTTGTGAAAACATTGGCATCGTTGTCATTTGGATGTAAAACCGCAGAATTTTAAGAAATCTCTTTAAGAGGTATTATGTTAGCTATTCTTTGAGAATAGAAATTCTGAATATTAATATAATAGAGTAATCGTTACATTTAGGTCTCAAAACCTTCCAAAATACGTAGCAATAGGGCATGTTAGGTCAAAAGTTTCGCCATATATTCAAAAAGGAGTATTATGCTACAACTGTTTTAGATACGGTCACTCAAGTAAACAATGTAAAAGTAAAGTTAGGTGTTTAAAATGTAAGGGGGATCATAAAATTGATGAACGTCAGTTTGAAAAGGAGGTGCAGTGTTTTTACTGCGAAAAAAACCACTTTACAAACGAAATTAAAAAATGTGTAGAATTTACAAGACAAAAACAAATTAAAAAAACAATGGCAGAACAAAATATGGCTTACAAAGACGCGGAAAAAAGTTTTCCAAAACAAACCTACGCCTCAGTGCTCTCTCAGAGTAATAATAAAACAGATATTGATTTGCGTGTTCTAGATAATATTATATACAAAGACGTTGGACGGGAATAGTATATTGTGTAACTAGGAGGAAAAGCAAAACATTCCAAGACGACTGTGGTAATTGCTGGACGAGGCGCAGCCAAGGCCAGCAACACAGGAGTCCAGGAATGTGCTTTTCCTACGAGTTGCACATACCATTTTTTATCCGATCGAAATTAATTGGAATACGTACTTATAAAAATAGAGCCAAATCTTACTCTAAATTACAACGGTGTTTTAAATTTAAACTCAACATAATATCAAGTTTTGAATCGAGCGAGCTTGAAATTTATTACGTAACTACGGAAATAGCATCTAAATGTGCTTTTCATAGACGTCAGATCTGACAAACAGGGCGTTTGAATAGAACAGAAATGTTACATTCCCGGCCTAGGACGGGAATGTTATATTCCCGGACAGTTATATTCTATTCTTGTACAGTTATTGCATGTTGTCAAGTAATGAATACAATATACTGGAATCATGACTTTTGCGGTGAGGAAACACATCGGAAAGGTGTCGTTTTTCGTTCGATCGGATAAAAAATCATAACTCATCACATTATACATCACAAAGAACACCTCCTAAAAGGATAAGAATAACATCTCCCAATCCTAGTTTGGATGAGTATAGGGAAATAATATCCCAATTTAACTTTTCTCAAGGTACTGGATCTATTTTGAATGATCCGGTATATCAAAGTGGTATAGCAGGCAACCACACTAGTCAAAATAATTCCCATTTCCTCGTAAACAAAAATATTGTTACTAGTAACAATATAAATAATATGGTAGACCTGGTTATTTCAGTATTAGATATACTAAAAGAAAAACAATTATTTCACATAAACAAAGTTGATCTAACTAATTTAATAAGTAATAAACTAAAAGACAATTACAAATATAATAAAATAACCAACACACTCATAATTTAAAACATCAAATAAATACGTTTATAAAAAACGGGCAAACTTAATTTATTTACATCGTTTAACATAGGTTGTTTATTTAATTTATGTTTAGTTTTTTTTTGATGCAATGGATGGAATAAATATTTGTCAATGGAATTGTCGATCGGCAATAGCCAATAAGCAAAATTTAGAATATCTTTTAGCCCAGAATAATATTCAAATCGCACTTCTCTCGGGGCCTTGGTTTAGGCCAGGTAAGTTCGTATCCTTCTCTAAATATAGCATCCTGCGCAAAGACCGACAGGATGGAAGGGGAGGAGTAGCACTCATGATTCGTTCAGACATAAAGTTTACTGAGATAACAGCTCCGATATTTGATAGTATTTTCTATGCAGCAATAAAGATAAAAATAAATAACAACACTGAGCTGACACTCGTTTCTGTTTATATAAAACCTCAAACAAAAATTAGTATACAAACCGGGTCATTGTTTTTTTCATTGTTTAAAAAACCATTTATTATTGGAGGAGACTTTAATGCTCATCATCTAGCATGGGGATGTTCGGACAGCGATGTTTATCGAAAAACACTGCTGGAAGCAATAGACCAAAATAACTTAATTTTTTTAAATGATGGTAATTTCACGCGAGTAAACTCCGCGGGAGGTCCAAATTCAGCAATAGATTTAACCTTAACATCTCCATGCTTCCAACCTTTAACAGATTGGTTCACAATGAATGACACATATGGGTCAGACCGTTTACCAATAAAAATATTATGTAGTATCACACCAAAATTTACCCCAACAAAACAACAAAAAAAATGGAATACCAAAAATGCAAATTGGGACTTCTTTTATCTAGAATGTGTTAATAAATTTGAATTTATAAAAACGATGGTATACGAAGATTTCTTAAAAACACTAAATGTGGCCTTAGAAAAGTCCATTCCAACATTTAAAGAAAATATAAACAAAAAAAATTGTGGTAAATTTTGGTGGAATAGAAAATGTAGTGAAGTGGTTGCTAACAGAAAAGAATTATTTGTATATACAAGCAGAATCCTGACCTTACTAACCTAAGCAGATGTTTTGGCAAAAAAAGTCATAAAGGAAGAAAAACGAAAAAACTGTAGAAATTATTGTGCATCTCTAAACAAAAACACGCCAATTAAAGAAGTATGGAAAAACGTAAACAATTTTAAATACCGTAAACAAGAAAACAGAGTCCCCATAAATATAGAGGATCCATGGGTAGAAGATTTCCATAAACAGCTTGCACCATCTTTTGTAGCAAAATTTATGACCGAAGAATCAGAGAAGAAAGACCACTATTTAAACCGCCCTATCAGCATTGAAGAGTTAAACAAAGCACTAAAAAACAACAACAAGACTGCTCCAGGAATGGATAATATTCAATATTCAATTTTAGCTAAACTACCAAACTCCGCAAAACATGTGCTGTTGAATATATTTAACAGTATATTTTCTGGAGATCATCCAATCCCATCTGACTGGAGAGAATATATCATAATTCCAGTTCTACGACCAGGAAAGTCCCAAAATGAACAAAGTCATACCGCCCAATAGCTCTCGCATCCTGTATATTAAAAACATACGAGCGAATTCAAAAAAATAGAATTGAATTCTGGATGGAAAAAAATAAAAAATTTCCTGTTACTCAGAAAGGGTTTAGAAGAAACCGTTCCACACAGGAAGCTTTAGCTAGCCTAGTTACAGATATTCAATTGGGATTTACTGAAAACCAAAGCACATCAGCTCTCATTTTAGACATTCAAGATGCATATGACAATGTTAACTATGATATTCTTGCAGTAAAAATGGTTCGTTTAGGAATACCACGAAACGTAGTAAGACATATTTATACATTATATATCACACGTTTAATATATATAAGAACTAACAAGGGTCTCTCGAAATCCAGATCTGCATGTCTTGGGCTACCACAGGGAGGAATCCTTAGCCCTATTTTGTACATAATATATACGTTCGACTTGGAATCCTTATTTCGTAAGGATATCAGTATCCTTCAATTTGCAGACGATGTGTGTATATATTCAAAAGATAAATCAACAGAAAATTGCAGTTAAAAGATTCAAAAAGTGTTTTCCCAAACACAAGAATGGCTTACTCAAAACGGATTACATCTACCAAAGGAAAAATCTGCCTTCTGCACTTTTAAAAGAAAAAGAACTAATTTGCCAAATTAATCAACATGTCAGGTTTATGGGGGTGTTTTTCGACAAAAAATTTCTTTGGAAAGACCACATACATTATCTTATAAAACGAGCGAAAAATGGTATAAATATATTAAGAGTATTTAGCAATAAAAAGTGGGGCGCTGACCCAAACACTGCTATGATGTTTTACAAAGCATATGTTCGATCCATCCTGGATTACGCAAGTAAGTTTTATGGAACAGCAGCGGAAACGCACCTTAATAAGATTGAAGTGGTCAAATGCCTGAGACATTGTGTAGGGTTTTTAAAAAGCACCTCTATAGTAGTTATGGACGCTGAAACAGCGGAACCTCCACTCTCACTAAGAAGAAACTTCCTTAGTGATAAGCTTCTTTTAAAACTTATACACAAGAACAGTGACATATTAGGTAAAATCCATTCCTTATTTATTTCTAATTACACACACCCTTATTGAAAAAATAAAAAATGTCCTTTACTGGTCACAAGTTATTCTTGGATAACCCATAAAAAAGAAAACATTTATTCATCGACGATATCTCCGTATTTTCAGCTTCATGAAGAATTTCTTGATGAAATCCCTAAAATAATAATAAAGTCATATGATAATACAAACCCACTTATCACTAAAAGTCTTATTTTAAAAGACATGTCCACAGAGTTTGTAAATTCAGAACATATCTTTACTGACGGTTCGGTGCTAAATGGCAAAACCGGATGCGCCTTTTACCATAAAGGTAAAAATATATTTAGACAGTTTCGACTACTAGATGATTCTTCTATATTTTCAGCAGAATTATGGGCTATCTGGGAATCTCTTTTATATTGTATAGAATGCCAAGAAAACAACAAATTTGTTGTATTTACCGATAGCAAAAGCTCGTTGCAAGCTTTATTAAAATGTAAAAACGAAGCTCCTGACAATTATATAATCAAAAAAATAATTAATATTTGCAAGATATTAAAAATTCAAAATAAAAGTATTATTTTAGTTTGGATTAAAGCACATAGGTATAGGAATTACGGAGAATGAATTTGTGGACAGCAAGGCGAAGGCTGCCACAAATATCACCAGATTCACTGCAGATTTTCTCATACCTTACACTGATATTTTAAAACAAACAAAAAAAAACAAAAACAAAAGGTGTATGTATTAGATTATAAGTTTGAATATGGTATGTAGATAATAGGGGAGAAGGAAAATACATGTAATGTAAATTTTAGTAAACTTTGTGTCAAAGACGAATAAAAAGTGAGATGCTGGCCAGTTGGATTCTTTCCAGAGCCATTAAAAAAAATATAATAGTAAGCCTGGTTTTGGATTCAATACTATATTAAGTAGAATTTCCCAGAACGATTTTGGCTCATCAACTGCTAAATCTAATTTTGTATTTTTTTTTGCTCTGCGTACCTATTTGATTCAGTAATAATAATATTGCAGAGCTCTTCAAACAAGCTGAAAAATATATCTAAAGCGGCACCAATATTTACAAATTTTTTAAGCTATAGGGTAAAGAGGTAACTGATGTAAAGTTTTTATCACCATGTGAATTCTTAGTCCGTATAGGTACAGCAATTCTTGTAGGCAGGAAAATTGGTACGAGTTGATCGCCATCGCTAGATGATGCACGAAGGGGCTTTTTACTTGTAGCAAAAAAATCAGGATCACTTAC
>JAEQML010054334.1:0-38343 GCA_016904865.1 Pissodes strobi | reverse complement strand
TGTTTGCTTAAAAATGGCACGGCTATTAGCATAATGTATAATGCAAAAATGTTAGTCCAGTATTAAGTTGGACGCATGATCTGGCATCTTCTATCATTAACCTTCTCACGAAATAAAGCTATCACTGAACTGGACTTAGAAAAGTATTATTTTTGCATCTCATTGCATTCATTACCGTCTCCTTTTTATACTTCATATATATTTGTCATATCGTGGGACAATGCAATTTCACTCCGCCACTGGAAGCTTTGTAGCTCAATCGACACGTTTAGTATACTTATTCCTATTGTGTTTAGGATAATTATATTTAATTTTATGTAATTATTTTAATTATCCCTTATCTCGTTTTCTTCCGATTCCTGCCTCGAGTTATAAAGGTATTGATAATTGTTTTAGATTTGAAGTAATGTCCGATTTTAAATTGTATTAGGAAATTAACTCACATTTCTAAGCGGGGTTAATATTAAAATTTATTTTAAACTAAACTTTATGAATTCATTATTTGTAGAAGTATTTTAGTGTTGAAGGAGGGCTGAGGCATCAAAATATGTAAAGCAGTTCAAGCATGCATGAAGATCGTAAAAAGCAGAAAAGCGGAGCTTCGGACATTGACATTATCGACGAAATGAAGAAATATACGACTACTCGAAGATTGAAGAAGAAAGCTAAACCTGTCCCAGAGGATTGAAAGAAGAGAATCAAGGGAAATCCAGCCTCAAAAACGTCCTTAAAATATCCCTAGCAACTATAAAATATAACACATCTCACTTGCATGCTACAATCAACGGTGTAACACGACTTGTTAATTACCAAACTATCCATATGCCAGGTTCACTCCGCGGATTTAATTTTATTTAAAGGCGGGGGTCGCAGAGTTGGCAGTTAGGCGATAACTACGAATATATCAATGATTTTTGCACATAATAGGCACGATCTAAAATAGCAAATGACCTACAGTCGTTTAACAGTAAGTTCATTAATCAAAACGGTAAATATCGGTAATAGGTACGATATAAGATAGCAAACGACCTACAGTCGTTTAACAGTAAGTTCATTAAATAAAAGCTGTCAGCAACGGTAATAGGTAAGATATAAGGAAATAGACGACCTACAGTCGTTTAACGATAAGTTCAGACCTGAAATTTAAAAAAGATTAGAGCCTACTTTTGTGTCTTGCAGACGTGGAATCCACCGGTGTTTCCTGCGAAGCTACTTTCCCTCCATGTGGTCGTGTCACCTCGACAATAGGCCTCTATCTGGCTAAATGGAACCGGGAACTCTCTAGGTCAGCATGGAAAAGGCTACTAATGGACGTTCAGCCCAAGTGACGAAATGCTGTCCCACGGAAAGACGTTCAGTCAAAAATGATGATTAGCGTAATCGAAGGGCGATAGAGTAAGAAACGAGACCATTGGACAAGAATTTGGTAACTAGAATGTGGAAAAACAAGCCCGATTACGACTAATTTATGGTCTCTGCATCATCGAAGGAAATTGGGCCAGATGCAAAACCCAATCCAAACTAACCGAACATCACTAGATCACCAGGATTCTGGCATGAAAGTTGGACATCAATTTATATTTTGATAAAGCTTGACCAAATATACATTTCAAAACAGTTTTCTATGAAAAAGAAGTATTTTATTGACTTGTTAGATTTCATTTAATGGTTATCCATATTTTCGATTCATTTGCTTTTAATCGGATGAGCATTATTCTTCACGAATTCACGTAGTGATTCAATTCGCATGATATATTGACGATATATATGCTACGAATATTATATTTCACTCCGCCACTGAAAGCTTGATCAATGCAACCTGCACACAAAGATTCACAGTTAATTTAGTGTAAGAGAAAGGGTCGAAGTTAATTGCACCTTTACTACTGCCGCAATGGAGTTTCTATTAGAGTCAGTGGGAGACCCTTGCAGGATTTTTAATGATACCAGCCGCTTTCTAACGATTTAATAATTTACTTCGCTAGTTTAATGGTTTTGATAATGGGTTTCTTTTTTGAGCCCGCGGATAAACAATTGTCTTTTTGATGGGATGGGTGGTTATGAGAAGTTTTTTTTTTTCGTTACTATACCTTTGAATCACGAACATTGGGTTTATGATTCAAACTTTTTATATATTTTTATGCTTTAACATAACATCATTTTAAGATTGTCATTCCACCTTATTCACGTAAATTTTGGTTGTGAGTATTAAGTATTATCAGTCAAGCCAGGGTATTTTCATGAATAATCATTGTCAATAAGTAACGTGATATATTTTTTTTTAAACGGAGAACTAATTAATTCTTCATTGAGTTTTGCTCTTTCTTGGACCCTTATTAAAAGGATCTGAATTTGGCTTTGGAGAAATCTTAAAAAGCATGTCCTTAAACGAAATTTGATTGCAGCTTGGCTGTGGTTCTTGAAATTCCTGTTCAGTTAAAATTTATGCCCAATGCTTTATTTGTAAAACAAATCTTAGGAAAATATTAAACAAATAAATTCCTCTTCGCTTTTGCAATTGTTCCCTGTTTTCTGGGGCAATAAATGCATATGACATTAGTGTCTTCTTCTTCACTATCACTGCTTTCCGATTGCATGACTTTCTTTTCCCAATATTCTTTATCTTGTCCTGAACTTCTTCGGTTAATTTTATTTTCACATTTTTCCCATTATTTTTCTCTTTAGCAATAAGTTCGTCTTTAAACAGAGAACTTATTAATTCTTCATCATTATTAAGAGCACCTGACTTTGGCTTTGAAGAAATCTTAAAAAGCATATCCTTAAACGAAATTTAACTTCAGCTTGGCTGTGGTTCTTGAAATTCCTGTTCAATGGTTAAGTATTAAGAATATTTATAATATTATGCTTTTTTAATAACAAATATTATATACTTACTGTTGGGGAAACACCCCAACATGTGTATTAACTTATCGTTTTCCACCGTATAGTCTGATGATAATGGCGTGTATGTCCGTATTATGAATGAGCCATAATTGAACTCTGAATACATTTATTTTACCCCAGGTAAACAGCAATTTGCCAATTTAAAGCATTGCATTTCAGTTACTCCTTAGTACGAACCTGGATTGTCGGTATTATAGATCCCATTATATGAAATAATCGCTGGAAAGCAAGTTGTCACTCTCCGGCAAGGAAACCGTTTTTAAACGTTTAGATTTAATATATCTTTGTCTCCGTCAATGTTGTTTAGCAACAATATGTCAAATAAGGAAGGGACGTGTTTCTACCCTCTCAAATGTATCAACGTACGCGCAATTACAGCTCTATTCTCCCTCCGCAATAAGAAAAATTAATTTTAGTGCCTTACAAACACTCACACGTGAAGTATCAGCCTTTGCCACTGTCCTGCTTGAATTTGACGCCAAGAACATCTACCCAGTCGTAGCTCTATTTGACGCCAAGATATTTAGTAGTTTTCTCCTTTATTTATTTTCAACACTGAATTAAGGACTCTTTGGGCGTTTTAACGCATTTTCTCGAGACAATTCAACTGATAACGTCTCTCCTGTTGAAGATAGTAGAAGGTAAAATGGCGATTGGAAGCTTGTACTTAGGCAAATCTGTTCCTGTACGCAAGATTCGAATCAAGTTTCGAAGTCTTACATTCCTGGCAAAGTTAAGTTGAGAGAATCGTAGAAGAAATAAAATCAAGGTATTTAGTGTGAAAGGAAAGGCAGTCAGTTGAAATTTTGAAATAAAGAAAGTTTGACTAAATTCAGTAAAGAGAGAAGTTCATGGTAGATTCATTAACATAATTATTGTTTATACCGTCCACTTACTTTTTCATTCTTATGAACGAAATTATACGTGAAATAGTGCAAGGTTTTCTTGTTCTGTACCAGTAAAAATGCCACGGAAGGGTCCTAATTAAAAATAACATATGCAAGTATATATCCTGTCAATAAATTGGACGAAACCCCTAATTTTTGCGTAAATGCCAGAAAAAATCTCTTACGTATGTTTGTTGATACCACTCTGTATATGCAGTTTATTTTTATATACTATTGCCCAATTTGTTTAAAGTAGTATATTGCTACTGCTATTTCATGAAGCAAACAAAAATACATATATTTTCCATCTACATCTTCATTCGCTTAAAAAAAACTAACCCAAACTAATGGTTTGTAGCCTTCCATATCTGCTGTCTGCATCATATATAGGCTGACTGATTTAACCCATATCCATGCCTATAGATAGAAAGGCATTTAGACATGAACCACTTTTTATTGTCCCATATTGAACTGGACCAATAAGGTAATGGAGTCAGCTGAATTATGGGCAACTTGAAAGGCTTTATGCAAATAAGACCGCTAAAAACAGACAATGTAATGATTGACAATGTAAACCTATTGTGTTTGGTAAGATAAATGGCTTCAGATAAAAGTTCGGATGGATTTAGGCATGGTTGGTGGACTAAGAAAGAAAGGACTGTTGTTGCGGTCTCAGTTGAGCAACATTGTAGTACATTTTTGCAGCATTTAATTGGCGAAGTATGTATCATTAAATAGGCATGTTTTATTAATACCATATAGGAAAAAAAACAATTATTATATTGAAACAAATAGGCGTCCCATGAAAACTTTGATAAAACTGAACTTGTCAAATTCTGTAGAAAGAAGCTATTACTGGTGCAGTTAAATTCTAAAAGTTACTAGAGTAAAAGGTTACAGGGTGAGGGGTTAAACTCATCAAAAGGTTACAACATACTGTGAAAGGAGCAATAATTGGCAATAAACATGTCATCCAAAACTTGCATTTAGGGTGGTAATTATGAAAATTTTCCTAACTTGTGGGAAAGAGTTAGGTAGTATTATGTTGCCACCACATGAATGTCTGCAAGCATTTTAGAAATATTAATATCCAGACCAATCAAACTGCCACTGAATAAACCGCCCCTTTAATATTAGTGTTACAACGTCAATGTTACCAGTCTACAGAAGAAGCTCAGAAGCAGGACTTCTCTGAGCTATTGAGGAATTAAGATAATTTTGTCGGAACATAATCAACGATTAGTAGAGGAGGTAATTTTCCAAATGGAGGAAAATATAACAAGACTATATGCATCTTAACCCCATGTAGGCATTTGAACATTTGCTGAAGAAGGTGGCAATAGAAAAGTTATATTCAAAGAATATTTCAAGATTAATATCTTCCGAATAAAGTTTATCTTGGTAGAGTCCAATGCTGAACCACTTGAGGATGGTTCTTCTTTCTGATCCGTTTTTTTTTTGAAGGGACGACATGTATTAGAGTATAATTCGAATTATTAGAACTAGATATTTTAAGCTATTGAGTTGTGTTAATTTGTATGGGCTATTTAAAAATTATATAATAGAACAGTAAACCAAACTCGAAACGCAGAATATGCCCAGCCGTTGTCTAGACGGCCATAAAAACTCTTGTGGAACTAAGCAAGAACCAAAGTTGTTAAGCTAAGTTAGATGACCCTGCCCCAGGATACAGAGCCGTATTATGAAATCGAGTAGGCGTTAAATATTCGAGACCTTAAATAAGTTGGCTTTGATTAGAAGAAACTAGACGAGAATAAATGTAGACAGGCTAAGGACATGATCCCTGATCCGAGTAACTCGGTGGGAACTTAGTATGGTCAAGAGGGCAACTGACCACGAACTTAATGGAAGATCCAATGAGTCGTGGTCAGGCGGAGAACGAATTTGCATGTCATTTGATAGAAGCCGGATCCGTTACCCCCCTTCAGGAGATGCTAAGGCTCTTAGGCTAGGAGGGCAGGTGCTTCATTGGTGGTGCTACACATTGATGCTATTGAACGGTTTTACTCATTTCATCAATAAAGAAAATTGGTCAGAAATCTTCTTACTAGGATTTCGTCCCTAAGAAGAATTGAACATGTAACGGCCTACGTTTTGCGTTTTATTTCTATTTTGAAAGAGATTAGAAGATACGATTCTGATAGTCTGAATACCTTTGAGGATTTTTCAGTCTTTGCAAGCTATAGTTGAATATGTAGGTACAAAAAGAATCATTTTCTGAAATTATAACTGCTCTTGAGAGGGGTACTTCTTTCCAAAAACATTTCAAGAAACCATAGCCATTCATAGGTGCAGGCGTCCTAAGGTGGTGAGTGCGAAAATCATCCCTTACCTTTAATGTGAAATAGCCAATATTGTTGGAACAAAATCATAGGTTCACCGACCTTATCATAGAACAGTTTCACAACGAAAACTTTCACCACTCTCTCAAAACCCTAGCTAACCTGTTTATACAACAATTTTGGATAATTTCTCTTCGCAATGCAATTTCAAAATATATGCGTTTTGGATTTCCCAAGTAAAAGCATTTTCGAAAATGTGTCTGGATTATGTTGATTCCTTTGCAATTGCTATGCTACCAAAGCAATTCATATGTGGTGGCCTTCGGATTTGTCAACTGAGACATTTGTTGCTAGTTTTCGCCAGTTTATCTCACGCAGAGGCAGAGTCTCTCCTATTTATTCTCGTCAAGACACTAATTTTAAGCCAATAACCAGTTATTGTTTTTTTCGGAAACTGTTGCTTCAAAATTATTTATAAAATGGTATTTCAATCCTTCTGATAGTCCCCACTTCAATGGCTTATGCGAAGCCAGAGTCAAATCGATTAAAACGCATCTGGTGGTAAGGCCCATGCTAACATATGACTCTATAGCCTGGGGCATAAAGGCCACGCAATCAGGCAACTAGAAGGTGTACAAAAGCTGGCATGTCTGGCGTCTCGGGGGTGATGAGAACAACCCTAACTGCAGCACTGAAAGTCCTGCTAAATCTACCTCCATTACATATTCTCATATAGGGGAACGTAAGAATGGTACAATACCGACTCAGGCAAGGCAACATTGAATGGGAAAAGCCCACAAGTTGGAAACTAGAGGACAGCGAGGAGATCAAATATCTCGAAGATGCCATCAGACGAAACAACCCCCTCCTATGGGTTTAATAGATCCTTCTCAGTAGCAATTGTAGGCAGAGAAGAATGGGACGGGGGCCTCCTATAAAAGGGTGGGAGCCAGGATCCACGGACCAAGGACAAATATCTCCATAAACATGGGCAGTCAAGCCACAGTGTTCCAAGCAGAGGTCGGGGCAACTCAACACTGCGCCATGGAGATAGAGACATTTAACATTAGAAAAAGGAGGGTAGTCATATACTCCGACAGTCAGGCTGCCTTAAAAGCAGCTAGTGCACACAAGGTCAGATTTAGACTAGTTAAAGACTGCATAAGTGCTCTTGAAGAGGTTGGTTCACCATTGCGTGGGCTCCGGGACATGAAGGCCATCGAGGCAACGAAGAAGCTGACAAACTTGCAAAACGGGGCGCAAGTAAGATTACGTTGGAACCTGAGCCCTACTGCGGGATAGCAGGAGGAGTCTTCAAAACAGTTAAAAGCTGGATAGATAAACAATCTCTCTCTAAACTGGTGGTTAGAAACACCGGGGCAACTACAAGCCAAACATTTCATAAAGCACGGCTCCCCAAAATTCACGACAGATCTACTTAAGAGGAGTCGCAAGACGATAAGAATATTAGTGGGTAAGCTGACGGGGCACTGTAGAATGAATAGACACATGGAAAAGATCGGCCTGGCAGATAATAGCCGTTGCAGGTTCTGTCAGGAGGAGGAGGAGGAGACTTCAAAACAGTAGTGAGGCTCTCTGCAGGATCAGATATGCAAGGCTAGTAAAGACCAAACCAGGACCTGCAAGGTACATGGAGGAGCCGGTACTCTATTTGTGGATTTTGATTAGGAAGGCCAGGCTGGATGAGGTCCTCTAAGCATGGTTCGGAATGCTATAATAAACCTGCATAGGTTACAGTGGCAGAGGTGGGTACCAGCGCCAACTCCCTTCAATTCTATAATATTCTATTCTACCGTGTCATCGCAATTCAGCTCAAGACCTACCAAGAGTTTTACACACTAATCACTCAAATTGAGTCACTGCTAAACTCACGGCCTCTTTCCTGAAGATTCCAATGATCTTACTCCTTTAACACCAGGTCATTTTTTAAACTATGAACCGCTCACTAGCTTCCCTAAGCAAGGCATGACAAAAGTCTTGATAAATCGCCTAACTCGTTGGCAAAAGGTGCAAAGAATGCACTTTGATTTTTAAAGGCGTTGAAGTCAGGAGCATTTGCAGGTATCATGTTTCCATTACTCAAAATATTAAATTGTTAAGCTTTACATCAATACAGAATAAAGCAGAATTCGATATTTTATTATCCTCTTTAGTATGCGGTGAAATTCAGGATGATTTTGTCATTTGGATTCAGTGCCGATACATAGTATGAAAGAGGTAATTCATATCTTGCTTGCTACATGCATATCAAAAATGCTTTAACAGGCTATTATGTTTACCGTGCACCATGTATATATAACATGTGAATTAACAGTGTGGCAAACTAGGTCAGTACAGGAAATCAATAATAGAAAGGATCAATCTTTGACATGGGCTAAATGTTTAGCAGCTGACTAGAAAGTTATTTTCCCTTCCAGATATTTTATGTGTAATTTAGGGGAATCGTAACAGCTAGAACAAAGAAAGTGCCGGGTGCGACAGCTTGTGACCGACCATCTTCTAATATATTTTATATTTATGGCTTCAAAGTCTTGTTGGTAAAATAATGGGGCATAAAGGTCTAAATGCAATAACTAATTTTGTAAATTGGTTCAGAGGAAGTCGAATCAAATTGTTTACCAGAAGTAAATAAAGTGTAACGTTCGCTTGATGGGAACATGCATTTTAGTTTGACTTATCTCAACCCGATGTAAAATATTTGCGAAAAAATTCGACGATAAGATATTTCCTTAAATACTATTTTTAAACTTCAAATGTTTATAATGCAGTGAGGTGCCAAAAGCCATCACTCTGTAATGCCATATGTCGCAGCTTAATAAAGCTAATACAAAAATACAAATTTATGGAGTAAATATAACTTAATTTGTTTTTAAAGAAAATTATATCAGAATAGGATAAGTTTAACGATTAATGTGCGTAGATGAGATCGCAAATTGGGATCAAAAAGAAACAGATAGAAAAGTGGCTTGATTTTTTAACTCATTGCTCAAAGCGAAGGAGCTTACAAATAGGCTTGGGAATCTATTCGACGACGTATTCATATTCCTATTTATAGTGTTTTCTTAACTTCCATTTAAAACATATTTTTATGAACTAGACCTCTGCCTGCTTCCTTCTGTATACAATCGCATTTTACAGCGCCTAAATATTGCAACACTTCATTATATATTGTTAGGAGACACATTTCTGGCATTAAATGAGATTTTGTAACCAAATCTCAACCTAATAAGATTTATGTATTGTAACATTGTAAATAAAGTAGTGCGATTTTCTCTTTTTACTGGTCGATTTGTGTTATCGATGCTCTCGCTACCCTACTTCTCGCGACCTTACTTCCGGTGTTCCGAGCAGCTCAAAGAACGAATCCGTTGAAAGCGCCACTTGACAGGTGTGGAATATATTCTTTTTTTGAGAGAATTGGTAGTCCTTCTAGCCGGAACACGCAAGGCGAGTAAGCAAATTAAGTAGACTGTATGTTTTCTAAAATTATCAGCCATATTGTCTATAAGCGTTGTATGATAAAATAGTGTGGGGACCCTTTTTTAAAGGGTCCTTCTGTGGGATAGAATTCCTTCCATGAGATAGAATTTCCTGGTTTTGACGCTGACATCCGTCGGCGGCCTTTTGATGCTGACATAGCAAGCTCCGGCGTCAGCTAGCTGTACAGCGGCTTTTTTGTCAAGATGATACGACCACATAGTGGAGACGTACTTTCACAGAAAATGCCAATGTGTGCAAACGTACTAGATACAAGTAAAACCTATTTTATTTTAATTAAGTTCCTTTATTTTCGATATAGGCGTTATACATCATTTTAGTTCATGAATTTCTAGTTAAACGGCTGTAGGTCGTTTGCCTTCAATGTCGCATATACCTTATCGTTATAATATATCTTTTTAAATAAAGAATTTATAGTCAAACGACTGTAGGTCGTTTGCCTTCAATATCGCATATATCTTAGCGTTATATATAATTTTAATTAATGAATTTATAGTTAAACGACTGTAGATCGTTTACCTTCAATCCCGCATGTGTCTTATCGTTATATATTGTAAACTAGAAATCTTATTTACGAAAAAAGAACAGTCAGTCTAAAGTTTGAACTTGATACTTGATCTTGAAAGATAAAATATTATAGTTATTATCTAAACATGTTTTAAAAACAATCAGTAAACTTTCAACAAATTTTAGTATAAAAGAGCGTGCAACCCGAGTTAACGACAACTTGGTCATCTGGTTAGTAGTACCTCAAGGGCAAACGCTTTCTGGTAACAAGTTTAAACCGTCCACACCTGGTCATCCAGTTAATAGTACCTCAAGGGCAAACGCTTTCTGGTATCAGGTCCAAACCTCCCTAAGTTACGTGAGTGAAAAAGTAAAAAGTAAAGTGATCCTAAATCAAAGTGAAACTAAATTAAGCATACCAAAATAAATTAACCGAATTAACTGTCTTAAAATCTAACGCAAACTAAAAGTACTTTCAAAGGAACCTCAAATTGCTTCAAGGGAACCAAATACGTCGAGTCCAGTCAGTCCTCAACAAATGGTCAGACGCTTCACGCTCCTCTTGTGAATTATATTTGAACATGGTTATCAACATACGTGCATGCGTCAATTTATACTAAACCTTTGTTTCGAAGTTAGCGAGTCATTATTTTATACATCACCATCTGAGCTACGCAATCTGAAAGAGCAAAGAGGATCGCCGGAAGCTACTATACTCTGCGACACGTAATGGGAAGCGCACAAAATCACATGCGGAAACACCAAATTGCCTCAAGGCAAAATCTTTTTGACAATATCATTTTAATTAATTAATTTATAGTTAAGCAACTGTAGGTCGTTTGATGTTTGTCATTTATTTCTCGTTTCATTTATTGTGTATTGAACTTACCTTTAAAAAGGCTGTAGGTTATTTAATTTTGCCCATTATATTTATTTCTGTTTCTTTTCATAGTTGCAACGGAGATACTTAATTTTATCTTTGTTATATCTCAGTTAGAGAATTCATAGTGCTAGCTGATTGATCGATTTTTACTATACTTGGCTGTGTATGTTCATATCCCTAGAAATTTGTAAATTTAATTTGTCGCCTTGATATCGGAATCGACTTGAGCTCAATTCGTTTACCTGTAGATATTTAACGGCTATAAATGTACCTCCGAGGTTATCTTATTGATTTAGTATAATTAAATGACTATTTATTGATTTACTGATATTGTCGCTGCTTCGGGGTTAATTCAGGTTAAGTTCGATTAATAATCACTTCATTTGTACCTACATATATTTACCGGCTATATCTGTACTTGACCGGTTATCACTTTGATTCCGTATAAAGCTAGTTTAGTAAGATATGTCCTATTTGTTGTGTTTAGTTAGAATTATTTCAAAATATGAGCTGAGCAATATTAATGTAAAATGCATAGATTAAAAAGTAGTATCTTATTTCCCTTGATTTAATATTCTGATAATATAGGTGAAATATATTACAAAAGAATCTTCTCATTAGTTTATGGACGTTACCATAACCTCAAATTAATTTGAGAGTCCCGAAAGGGTTTGTGTAAGATTTCATATTTAAATAACTAAATTATTTGGACTCTTGGTGTTTATTTTGGTAAATTGCAGCCAAAGTAGTAACTGTTTCGTGTATCCACAGTTTTTCAACGTTCTTATACAGGGTATTTTTCTAAGTTTTATTGCCCTATTTTCAAGGATCATAATCATTCATAAATTTGTAGAAAAAAAATGTAGTGGCGCCCGCACCTAGCTTCCAAGACATTGACCATTGACCCACGCCTTTTAAATAAAATTGAATCCGCTGAGTAAATCTGGTATATGGACCGAGCAACTAACAAATAGGGTTATATATTTGGCATCCAAACCTTAAGGCTGGTTAGTAGTTAAAAGCCTCAGTAAGGGCACAAAGTGAAATGGCACACTGTTGATACGTCTCAAAGTCCTAGACAATGTTTCTCACATATGGATAAGCAACATAACTAAGCTGCATCTTCCAATAAATTAAGCCTTTATGTTAAAATTGTTTCAATAACTTCTGCAAAATAGAAATAGGATGGAAGATATTTGGAGAAATTTCTAACAAGTAACAAGAATATTAAATAATTAATCCATAGGAAATGTTTCTCTAAATTTCCACACAATGCATTAAATTTTAAGATGGTAATAATTTATTATTTAACAAGCGTTGCGAACAAGTTTCACTCAGCCTTAACTTTTACCTGAAGAAACCGCTCCCCTAAATTATATGCACTAAAGGGCATAAGGTTCAAGTCTTCCCTCTCACTTCCTTTTAGCCCTTCTGTCATGAAAACTTTAATATAAAATAAAGGTTAGCGAGTATCGCCCTCGTACATAAATAAACCAGGTTTACGGAATTGCTAACTTTGCAAAATGGGGGAACGAAATTCGAAACATTTAGTTGAAAACACCCGCAGGCTCGTTGCTTAGCAACCCGTCTAGGAGTAAATTTTCTTTAAACGGACTCAAAAGACGAATAACGATGAAATAAGATTACCAAGTGGAGAGATTTTTTGCAGGACAAGCAGGAAGGTAATGGGTAAGTAAGCAAGTTTCTCTTATATTAGGTTAAGGTTGATTTGTTATTAAGTGTTAGTTATGGGCCTACGCACAATAGCGATGACAATAACCACATGTTACGTTAAAACAGTAAATTTGCGCTCCAAATTTGCCCAAATAATAGCTTTGCCTTGATGACCAAAAACCGTCAACTTGTCATTTTTGTTATGGAAATAATCAACTTTAAGCTAAACCCATGCTTTTTAGGTATATTATTTACTGGATTAAAACCCATTTTATTTCTATGATACCGAAATAAACATTATCATATCTACCCAATGTTCTCAATTGTATCATTACGGTATCTCGAACACCAGCAGTCAGTTGTGTCCGCTCTGTTGGATAGATAATCTTATTTACATTTGGTGGGACCAAGAACAGATGCGACGTGGCCTATTTATAATTTTTATTATAATTATAATTAACATATCATTTATCTTCATTTACCCTATATTTTTATGTAAATTGCATGATATCAGCTGAGCCGTCTCAACAGGCGACTGAACGGGCGCAAAACCACAGGGCAACCCTAAGAACCAAATTAAAATTTCACAAATCCTAACTAACCAATAAATTTTTAAAAATATCACATTCGAGGAAGATTAAAGATCAACTGCGATCAATCATAGCAAATAAACGACTTAATTTATTGAACAAGGAATTCTTGACATTCGACAAAACTATTTCTAAAACAAACGCAAGGGCTATATGATATTTTCATTTTTAATGTTTGTGTTTTGCTGCTTTGATACCTAGACTAACGTTTCTCTAACTTGAATCTTATACTTCAAATTACTTTTTTAGATTACTTTTATTTAAAAAGTTTGTTTGTTATAATTATAAGCATTAAATTATTGTTTTCTCTTCCATTCACTTATATTAGGATAATTAGTTTAAGGATTTTTGAAGTGAAAAGTTCTTTAGGCGCGTTAAGCATACTTTTTTCTGGACAGGAATTAAAACTGAGCAGTCATGTAATGACACTAGCCAAATGAATTCTCTAACTGAGATAATATTGGATAGAATAAAGATAAAATTAAGTTTCTACGTAGCAACTATGAAAAGAAGCAGAAATAAATATAATACCCAAAATTAGATAAACCACAACCTTTTTAAAGGTAAATCTTATAAGCAAAATAGCCATGTTAATAAATGAATCGAGAAATAACGAGAATATAAACGACAAACGTCAAACGACCTACAGTCGTTTAACTATAAATTCATTAATTAAAATGATATATAACGCTAACATATATGCGATATTAAAGGCAAACGGCCTACAGTCGTTTATCTATAAATTCATTATTTAAAATAATATATAGCGATAAGGTATATGCGATATTGAAGGCAAACGACTTGCAGTCGTTCAACTATAAACCAAAAGCTCTAAAATGATCATGCTCAGCTAGGTTTACGTTAGTAATTTTTTTCTCGAAAACAACTGCGAGTGAAAATCTAGAACTTGGCACGTTTTTAGGCAACACTTGTGAGTAGCCGACGGTTATTTGCTCTTAGCGTTCCGATTTTCCGTGTCCCAGTTATTACGTAACATGTGCGATTTTTAAGAATTTTGCTTTGACAGACGATAACTGTCGAAAAAAATGTATTAATTTTGATGACATTTCTTCGGGCTATCTGTCCTTTTCCATCATCTCTGCCGCACAGTTGCATTGGCCTGATGAGATCCATAAAGATCGAAATGCGTCATCGATTTTTTCCATTATTTTGAAAATCGTAGTAATGGAGTGCACTGGCACCGAATAATATAAGTCCGCTAAAGCCATGATTTTCATTCTCGTGTTTTCAAATTTCGGACGTTAAGATTTATTCTGACAATAAAGATACTTTATCAGTAAAAAAGTCGATAATATTGCCTCCATTTTGAACAGAAATGTCATCTTGTGATGTATCATTTAAACGGCAATTTGACCTAGAATAAGACAGAGCAAAAATTTTTCATAATGATTTGAAATACCAAAGTGGTACCAAGTGAAATTAACTGTCAAAATATGCCCTAATTTTATACTATTACGTTTTTTTCGTTCGCCATTCTGTTAAGAACGAAACAGATTTTTGGGTCATGGGGATGAATTTAAATATTGATAAAACCTCAAAATAAGGCATTCATAAGAATATATATTGGTTACTTTATTATAGTATATTAATATCTCTCCAATTAATTACAGTTAAAATCCAGTAATCCAGAAACCACCTGTTCTGACCATTTCCTTTTATTTCATTGTCTTCCGGAAAAAGCGAAGCAGGTCACACATGTGGTTAAATAATTTTGTTTAGTTTTTAATATAATTTTGTTGAAGCTTTCACTTCTGTCGGGTAGTATTAAGCACACACTGTAATTTTATTTAGTATCTTTTCGTGATATATGTGTTTATGTGGCTGATACTGTTCATACTTGCTTCTTTTCCTTCTAAATTGTGTTCCATATACAAGTGAAAAGAAATGCTAAATATAGAGGCTACTGTGATGGCAGCTTTCTGATTGGTGAATGTTGATCGAGTGGTGCGCGGCGGTGGTGTGGTGTCATGAAGGGATGAGAAAGAATGATAAGTATACTTGCTATGGTTTAAGGTGAAAATATTAGTGGCTGTAATAATAAGGACGAAATAAAACGAGTTAGTAAACAGTGTTGTTTACATAATATTATAAGGTTGGCGAGATTATTCTCGGGTTTAAAAAGCTCAGCTGAAATTTAATTGGTGCAATTCCAATTCTAAGCCAAGGTTGAAATCCTAAGCCGGCTTAGTTAAGCTTAGTCTATGTGACGTTACTATACGACTTGATTTAAGCTCGGCGTAAGATACTCACTTTCAATAGTTTAAAAAGCAATATTCTACTATTTTTAATTGAAAATTGTACTTTTATTATATTTAATGAAATGAAATCTGGTATCCTTCAAATCTACTTTACCTCTTCGGCTTCATTGTCTACAAATAATAATTATTCCCGCAAACATTCTTGGTCATTATTAATTTCTAGGATTAAATTTTCTAAGAAATGTGCTAATTTCCTAAATAACGGAGCTATAGTAAAACAATTTTCAAAATGTCATTATTAATTTGCTCGGATTAGGAGAGCATAATAATTTTATTCGCAGCTTGCCAGTTTCTAAATTAATCCATTAAATCTCCATACAACCATGTCACACATTTTCAATATTACATTGTATTTCAAATTATAGAGGAAAATGATTAGATCATAGTGCTATAGCACTGCCAAAAGGCATTTAAGCATAACATATTATGATAGAATCCGTTTCAAAATTAAATTTTAAATCATTTTATGTTATTAAAATCAATGACTAATTTGCGAAGGTATTTCATAGGGAAAATTAAATTAGTTGTCAGCAGGTCTCCGTCCTTTTATGAAATTGCAGTTCGCGGTTTACCGATATTAAATATTTTTCACTCATGCGGTTTGTTGCAATCTCTGTGTTGGGTAGGATTATTATCGAGGCTTCGCTTAACTTTTGACATCGGTTTTATTCATTCAGTCCTGCTTATCTTACTTTATCTGTTTTTTTTTAGGATAACTAAAGAATTACTATACTAGGAACCTCAGAGATAATACATGTAAATAGTAGGTTGGTCGATGAATGAAATGTAAATAAAAAAACTGAAAGAATTTCCCCAGTTAATCAAGCTAGAAAGTACTATCATCAAATTTTAAAAAAAATCTGGAAAGGGATATAAAAGTAGAACAACACTCGGTCATGTTCAACATCTAAAAAACACCATAACGTTCGTACTAAATCAAAGTATTATGGTTCCCCCATTTTTAACGCAAAAATAGCTTCACAGTCGATGGGTGAATTTATAATTACCAAATTATCACCAATTGTCAGTGGTAAAAATATTGTATTGCTATTGTCAACGAAATAATGAAATATAAAGGCATAAAGTGGTTCATTGACCTTTTACGATTGTTTTTTCTACTCCAGGGGTTATTTTTTCTTGGCTTATAAATCTCGTTATGTGAAATTCAAAACCATACGACCGGCCTCGCCTCTTTGAAAAAGTCTTCTTTGTCCTTAACACGCTGAGGTAAATGTCTTTTTAATTATTGGGTAAAGGCTGAGCTTCAAAAGGATCTGTGCAATTGTGAAGTTTTTGTTTTACATATGAGATTACCATAAAAATAATGATGCATATTTATTATTACTTATTTACTTAGGTACTTATAAAT
Source organism: Pissodes strobi (assembly GCA_016904865.1). Taxonomy (NCBI): domain Eukaryota; kingdom Metazoa; phylum Arthropoda; class Insecta; order Coleoptera; family Curculionidae; genus Pissodes; species Pissodes strobi. The sequence goes on along the minus strand of JAEQML010054334.1, from coordinate 21,428 downwards.
TTCCCTCCAGAAGCAAATGGGATGCGAATTACCTGTTTTTATTTTAGTACTGACAGACTAGGAATAACACGTGTTATATAATTTCAGATATCCTTCATTTATAAAGATTTGATTGTTCTGTTAGGTATATGAAATTGCACTCAAACTTTTTTGAATTTATGATCCTAGAAACACTATTGTTTTACAAAATTTGCAGTTTCTCGTGATCAAAAACGACAATTTTGAGAGGAGGCAATTCTGTTAGTGCTATAAGTTCCTTCATCGGTAAATTAATATGTTTATAAACATTTCTTTATCCCATAATCGAAGCGAAAACTTCTTTAGGTGCGTTTAGCATTTTTTTTTCCTGGGCAGCTAATAAGACTGAGCCGTCACGCATTAACGCTCAAAGCTGTCCACGCTCGGCTATTCCACGCTCATTCGGGTAAAGTCGAGATAGAGAATCGGTCCATAAGCTTTCTGGAACTTTGGGATTTGGCACATTTTTAGGCAACATATGGAGACCGCCGACGATAAATTGTATTTGGCGATTAAATTTTCCATTTACGAGTTATTACGTCAAATCTCCGATTTTTCAAAGTTACGTTTTAATACACGAAAACCGTCGAAAAAATTAATCAATTTTAATGAAATATTCTGGGTGCATATCTTTTGACAATCTTCCAAATCCTATTGAAATTGGCGAGAATCAGAAAATTGGCACTATTTTTTGTTCGTGTATATTTTTGAAAAAGGGGTCACTTTGGATTGTTTCGCTGCTAAAAAAAAGTCGCGAGGATCGAAAAAACTGAAGCGATGGTTCGATAGGACTGAATGAATGATCCTGGGGGATTAGTACACTGCGAGAGTACCTCATCCAGCTTCAGTGCTTTAATAAAAGCAAGTAGTCTGGATGGTTCTATGGATGGAAGTTCCTCCTGTTCGACGATGCAGCACCCGAAGCAGACCATTCGCATGTTCGCAACCGCCTCGCACTCCGTGAGGTGTCCCGGGGTTTCATCCCCCTCCTCACAGAACCGGCAGCTGTTCTCGTTTTCAATTTTTGTTCTCTCCAGGAGCCTTCTCAACCGGCAGTGGCCCGTAAGATAAAAAAGCCGGTGAGAATGCGGATATTGTTCTTGCTCAGTGTTATAAGGTTTTTTGATCCTCCTGGGTGGGTCCTAGAAACATCTTCGATTGCCTTCGTTCCCATAAACTGATCTATTTGATTTGTTTTTCTTTTGTCTGCTTTTTCGTTGCCTTCTATCCCAGCATGTCATTGTATCCATTGAAGGGATAGTTTGTTATTCTTACCTAGTTCGTTTAGTCTATCTAGGCATTCCCGTACCATTCTGGAGCTTATTGTTGATGAACTCAGCCCTTTGATGTTTGCTTGAATGTCTGAGAAGATGACAATCTCTTTCTTCCTAAAGTTTCTGTTGAGGCTAAACTGCGCACACCTTTCTATGGCATTAATTTTCGCCTGGAATATTTTCGGATGTTTTCCATCGCTTCGGAAGATTTGGTTCCTGGCCCAGATACTCCGGCTCCGATCCCCTGTTCAGTTCTTGACCCATCTGTGTACATTTTATGGCACTTTGCTGCAATGTGAAAATGTAAGTGATGTTGTTTTTCCATTCTTTTCTACTTCTTATCACGACCATGAAGTATTTTTCAAAATGGTAACTTTTGACTATATCGTCCCGGGGAGCCCAAGAATGCTTTGTCAGGGTTATTAATTCACATTTTCTAGGCCATCCTCTCTCGCCCCTCTCTCTGATTCTAGTCATTGCTTGTCTAGCGGCTCCCTCTACAACAATATGTAGATGTGCGGTGCTGCTTTTGGACATGTTTCATTGGGCCTGTTATGCTTATGTACACCTTGCTATGAGTTGTACCTAGTTGAGAACTGATTTTATGTTCTGCTTTTCCGTTTCCTCGAACCAGGCAATCGACCAGTGAAGTAGGGTGGGTCTTACTATCATTGCGTACATCCATCGCAAGATTTCTGGGTTACCTCCCCAGGTTACAACTCTTTCAATGTGTTTATTCCATTTGGGTTTGCAGTCCAGCATTATACCTAGATATCTGACTTCCGATATGTTGTATTGGTCCCGTGTATTCGGATAACTTTTATTCTAGGGAGAGAAGGGTACTATGGTTGTTTTCGATGGGTTTATTGCCAGCCCCACTGTTTGGCACCGTTTTTTCGTTGCTTTCAGTCCAGGCTTGAATTAGTTCACATATTGTACCCTCAAACTTTCCTCTTGCTGTGATGACAATATCATCGTCCTACCCAACACACAATAACGTTGTTTTTTTGAGGTTTGGACATACTAGCTGCTTTGTTTTGTCAGTTACGTGTTTTTGAATGTTTCGTAAAGGAGTTTTGATCGAGATATTGTGCAATTTTCTAATTAGGAAGTGAGTTTATGTTTACATAATCGGCGGTATTTGAATTGATGTCGTGCCGAATCGGATATTGTAATCTGACTTCGTGTGTTTCGTCGGGAACCAGTTTTTTACGAGTACGAGTGCATAAAACCGATGGGAACGAGACACGAGCCTCTTTGGTGAGTTCGAGACTAGACTTTCAGCAAGGCTAGGTAATAGTGTCGGTAAATTTTTCATTATGGTCTAATTCCTTTGGAATTGGAAGCAGCTAGTCTGGATTTTATAATAATGTTCGACTCTGTCGCGTCCTAGGATGGATTAGCCAAAACCTGAAGGAGAATGAGCCATAACAACAGGTAATTATTTGCGTCGATGGACGAGTTTTTTCTAGCAGTACGCGGACGCCATTTTGATACGTCTGATGTTCGTTTTTTTATTTCAGGCTTTTACTTGTATCTCACTTGTATTTCACTGGAATCTCATTCTGATCTCAGTGTGAACTCTTAGGAATTTCGCATTTTCAAAACTGAGCATTCTTGAACTGGAGCTTAATACCACTTTTGGGGAATTACTTAATCTGGATTCTAGGACAATGCTCCATTCTTAAATCGTAGCCCGGGGGGTAGCGATTTGCTGATTTGAGAAGTGGAAACTATATGGTCGGGAGGACTCCGTGGTTGTGAAACCACTCTGCTGTGCTTGGAGGTCCTGAGCATTCTCGTTGTCTTGAAGTCCATAAAGATAAATTTATTTTAGAAATGTTTAAATACCCCACATGATTTCTTAACAACAGAAAAAGCAACATTTCAAAATTTAATTTCATATTTATATCTTGTAAATTTAGCTTATGGTACATTTACGTACTGTATTGTACATTTCGGATTATATTTCAAAATTATCTTACCAATCTCTAATTAAGTATACTTTTGTCTTATCGTATCTCACGATTACCTGATTGTACATTTATCTTATTGTACAGTTATCTTGCCTTATGCCAAATTGTCTTACCTATCTTTAACTTTAAGTGCCTATTTTTGTACATGGATAATTACTGTACATATTTCATTTACCATAATAATATCTCAAAATTAGATTGTCTATTTTGAACCCTAAGTGTATTTAGCTGATTGTACGTTTAATTGACTAAATTGCAATAGTATCTTATGGCTTTTAACTAACTTGGATTTTGACCTGATCAGTCAAAATAATTGTCTTTATCACCTCTATATGATATGGTGCTTAAATATTCTGTCATATTAGTGGGTACTCGATATTATTAAGAGCAAATACTCTGTATATATTTGGAATTAATTTTTGGAAGTTTAAAACCAAAATTAAGGCTATAAACTTTAGTAATCATTCATTCAGTAATTATCTTTTCTTCACTTATTGCTTAATAAGTTTTATTATTATCCTGGCTAGAGCTACCTTTCTCACATGAGAAGTTTTTAATATATACTGAAAGATATAACTTGGATTTCTTTCAGAGACGTCTGTTAGATTTCACAATTATTTCATAAAAACAATTTTCTGTCGAAAGTCAATATTTTAATATCAATTTGATTTTACTCAATTTTGGGAATCCTAGTAATTTGGTTAATTTTGTAGCGAAGTTTCTTGACTTATTAGTGGACTGATTTTAACTTAAGGGCTATTAGCTTATCAGGATCATTAATTTTAATTAGGGTCATAAAGACAATTTGGTCTGCAATAACCGAGATTTGCAGTTGCACTGTTTGCAAATAGGTATTATCCAAGTTAGCTATTTAATTATAGGATTTTCTCGAATCAATTCAGATTGATATATGTTGAATTTGTTTTTGACCTCTACAGGGTATTAAATGCTTCACAGTAGTTTGAAGGAAATGTGATGATTGAGTCGAAGGTTATTATTAAAAATAATCAGGAAATTGTAGCTTTTATTTCTTGCGCTTACTTGCCTCATATAGATAATATAGCTAATACTAGCGGTCGATTTAACTTATCTTTTCCTATATTTTGGTCAATTTAACTTACCTTTTCTTATCTTTCGATCAACTTAACTTATCTTTTCCTATCTTTTGGTCTACTCTGGACCTGGCGCCCATAAATTTAAATTTTCAAAATTCGAACTCACACCCCTAGGGCCACCGCAATAAGACGTATCTGAGCAGCGACAGGGTAACTCAAGGAACATTTAACTTTTACTTTTACTTATACAAATAATTTCAATTAAAATCGAAATAAAATTTGAGAAATAAAAGGTAAAAGGGGGAAATGTCATAAACGTACAATTTGTTTGTGGAAAAAGTTGATTAGTAGGAAAATAAAATAAATTTATTAAATTGGTTATTTTCATCCCTCTAGCTACCTACAAACAAAAATCTAATCTTCTAACGCTTGATTAAAATATTGTCTGATTGAGAAAAAATTATTTGCCTAAATTTGACTTTTTTGGACGATTTACAAGTTTTGAGCTCGATTTCGGAATAATGATAGAAGAGGGTTTTCCATAACAGATTACAAGACAACAACCGTGTTGTTCCATCACCATCGTCAAAAAGTATTTCTTCTTTTTAGAATTTTCCACCGACTCAGTATCCTTGGATCTCTTGACTTATTGACGAATTCCATGTATTGAAACAAAAACCTCCGGCAACTTTTCGACAAATCGTGGGAAATAAAAGTAGTTCATTCTTGATAGTATTTCATGTTTTCAGAGCTTTGAAATCTTTTCGTAAATCGTATTTTTCAGGGAGCAAAAACTTTCCTTAAGAATGACTCTTTGTCGAAAACGGCATTTTTTGTCCTCTTGGGCCGTCTATCTGTGGACATACTGTATAAATTGTTTTAAATTTGCTTATGTACTACTATAGATACTTAAATAAGTAAGTGATAATATTGCATGCCATAGAAATCGCCGGATTCAGCGTTACGCGAAAAAGAATACCAAAATATTTCGATGGATCAACTAACCTTTAAAAGTATGATGAGCAAAAAGGGTGCAACCAAAAAAAGAAAGGCTTCGTTGACTCCACATACCTGTAACACGTCCGACTGGTTATATCTTCCAAAATGAGTGGGCGCCCATTCTTTAATAGGAATCACATCTTACAAAACATTTGCATTGAATACCATAATATATTTATCTCGAATAACTAAAATTTTTAAATATTTCTCTTTTAGAAAGTATTAGGTACTATGAATAAGTCTAGTTATACATAATGCATATTTTAAGGCGTCGAGATTTTGAAATCAACGTCTTATACATTTTAATAAAATCGTCTGCAAACGGAATATTCAGTTACGTACTTGTTTTAAGTTATTTCAGAAATGCACCGTGAGAAAGCTCAGCAAATTCAGGGGAAATCCGTGCATAATTTTTCAAACAGCGTATGTGTCCGTATTTTAAAAAATACCAGAGTGGATATAATTATAGTGTTGGCATGACATAATAAATATATTCTAAATATTACATTTTGTAGCTATGTTTACCAAATTAGAGTAATTCAGATTTTTGTATATGAAGACATCATTATAATATTGACAATTAGCAATAATTAAGGTAAGTACTTAATTATTGCTAATTCATGTTTAATCTTTTAGCAAGTACATGTTTTACATCTTACAAAGTCAGCGCAATAGAACCCCACACGGAAATGTAGCTAGAGAAAATATCCTAGACCAGCGCTTCCCAACTTTTATTAATGGCTTGCCACCAAGAAAATATTGGTCATTTTAAGTACCACTACCAACTAATTTGAATATCTATCAAGATAGATCATTCTAATTCTCGGTAATTAGATAATTTGAATTGCAAGTCTATAAACTGAAAATTGAACAGAGTCTGGACGTAGCAACTCGGATTTTGTTGCGATGATCATCATTTCCTATTGGCTAGATAACGACGTCGGTGAAAGTTAAGTTCAAATACATATCGAATAGTTCAGGGGTTTTGCCTTAGTGAATTTTTCAGTCGATGAACGCAAGTTCTTTTTTAAATATATTTTTTTATTATTTTGGGCATGCCTTGGGTTAGTTTTCGATGGGAATGCCTCTGGAGCGAGCGAGCGAGTGTAGCAAAAGTTTAGCTTATGACATCATGCATCTGGGTCTTTGCGATTTGGATTGCGGCTTGAAGGGTAATCGCGATCGAGGCGCAATTGGTTGCAACGTTGCCATACTATTATTAGTATGCCCGTATATAAAAAAATTTTCTCTTACATTACAATTTCTCCAATATTCTGAAAAATATATTTCCATAAGTTGTTCTCTCCTCTTTTTATAATGTGGTATTTCGTAATTTATTTATTTAATTATCTAATACTACTACCTTGTTCGTGCACTTTCCTAAAATTTAATTTTCCTTATAGAGCCGGCAATAGCGCATCATGTCAACGATGTAACAGAAAGTAGAAGCAAAACATACTATTAGTTTGCGAATTTGCAGATAATGGCTACGATAGTTAGTGTTACAACTATTTAAGTGCGTGAAACTTGTACCTAATATTTCGTTGTATATTTATGTAAATAATTATATTATTAGGCCTATTTTTAAATAAGTAAAACCATATATTTCGGACTTAAAGACCTGTTGCTTGTGTGCCGGTCGCCGACTTGTTTTTGTGTTTTGTTACGTGTTTAGTTGCATGTTTTTCTCTCAGTTTCGGCTAGTTTTGTGGTAATTGATACTTAGTGTAATTATGCCTCAAAAGTGTTGTATTCGTGGCTGTAATAGAAACTGAAGTTCATGTTTTCGGGGTTCCAAAGGACGTAAGTTTACGACAACATTTGCTAAAAGCTATACCCTGAAATATCTCTTGAGCCCGCAAACAACACGAAAATATGTTACCTGGAGGTAGTATAATAAAGAGTACAACAATTCAAGATTTAAGCACTGGCAAGTTTTTTACAATAGATTTACTAAAACCAGGGCTAAAAGAAGACTGTATACCATCTATTTTTTTTAATTGCCCTAGTTATTTATCAAAAACTATCAAGTAAAGATGGAAAGCTCAAAAATAGTATTAAATTTGTCAATAACCCTTGAAATAAGCTAAATTGAGTTTGAGGAGTACAAAAAAAACATAAATTTTGACAATTTTGGGGAGTTTATTGTCAAATTTTATACATTTATATTACCAATAGATTTGTTTTCTGTCCAAAGTTTGACTCAAGAAGGTGAAAGATTAACTATTTTTAAAATTGAATATGCACCTGGCTTATGCATTAATTGCAAGCAAGCAAGCAACAACATTTATTACAGGTAATTAACAGAGATACATACACCTAATTTACAATACACAGCTTATTTTTACATATAATGAACACGCGCCAGTAGGCAGCGATCGCCCTAAAGGCGTCTCAGCATCCCTCCAGCATGCTCACTCAAATAAAAGTGTACCGATGTGATGTCCAAGCTGTGTTTCAGCTTGTAGTTAGGCACTATTTCAAGTAACGCAACTGATCTACTTAGGCTCCGTGCCTTTCAGATGTTTTACGGTTAGACATTACAACACGGATGACAATAGAACTGAGGACTTGTTTTCCAGGGGGGTGGGATAGTGAGGGGTAGTTACATGGGGAAAACAATAGGAAAAACCCCATTTCACGATTCTTTGGTCACACTACAAACCCAGGACATACACAACATTCATACACATATAGTAAAAGGTGGGAGGCTAGTAGCAAGCTAGCTAGCTTCGGTGAGGTGAGAATCAGTCAAAAGGTGAGCCTTTATAGCTCGGCCAGGTCCCTTAGCAAGCCCCGCCCATCACACTTTTGGTGCGGTGGAGGGAGCCTGCCTTGGGCAGCCGTGTCGGAGCTGAAGATCTGCAACTTCTGCGCTCCTGATATTTGTCGTTTTTTCGACAACACCGTCACCGTCAAGGGGTGGATGGGGGTGATTTTTGGGAAATGTGGGAAGACAGGAGAGTCAATTATTCCGGTGGCCGCGGCTCCAGGAAATATATCGTGGTTCTGCGGTGTATGGGGCCATGCTTAGGCCTAATGGCCGCATCGCACCTTAAGTCTGCAATATGGGCAGTTCTCAGCGAGCCTCGTATTCCAGTAGTGTAGAACTTACACGCCATTCTATCGACATATTCGATTCCAGCCCTGGCGTGCAAGTCCCGGATCCTGATCTACCGGTCTGCCGAGAATACTGCCCTAAGATGTTTGTTTTGCAGGATTTGCAGTTTCTTAATATGCGTGTCGGCCACAGAGCACCAAACAGGTGCCCCATACGTCAGATATGGCCGAATAATTGACTTATAAAGGATCAGTTTGTTTTGAGGGCTGCAGGAACCATTTCTGATAAGAGGCTTCAACTTGTGCAATACTTCCCTGTTTTTTACTTGCACATGTGAGATGTGCTTACCAAAGTTGAGCCTCATATTAAAAATGATTCCAAGGTATTTTACGGACGTTTTGGGGGGGATAGGAATATTGTTGATAAGGATAGGTGCGGATTCAATGTTTTTAAATTTCCGGTGGAAAAAGGCCAACTCTGTTTTACCAGCGTTGAGCCGGATTTTCCATTCTTCATAAAATTGCGCTACTCGCTCCATGGGAGCGCTGAGGTTGTTAGTCGCCTCCTGTGCAGATACAGAGTGGGAGTAGAGGGTGGGAAGGAAGATCTGCTATGTAATAATTGAATAGCTGTGGGGATAGTACCGTTCCCTGAGGTACCCCTGCTTTGATCTCTCTCCGGGATGAGAGTGACTCATTGATACGCACCGAGAAGGTGTGCCCGACCAGATATGACGCCACTAGCGCTGCGATATGCAGTGGAAAACTGTACTTGATGAAAAGCTTATACAGCAATCCATCATGCCATACCCGGTCAAATGCTCTCTCATGTCCAGGAGTAATAGGGATGTGCAATGCCCTATGTTGAATCCGTCGTATATGTCCTGCACAATCTTCGCAGCGAGCATATTAGTACTATGCCCGCTACGAAAACCGAACTGCTCCTGAGGGAGTACACGACGGTTCAGGGCTATCCTGTTCATCCTGGGCAATAAGAGCTTCTCGGTGAGCTTGCTCAATATGTTTAAAAGAGATATAGGTCTGCATGAGCTAGTTTGTCTAGGGTCTTTCCCGGGCTTAGGGAACAATACTACTTGCGCGATCTTCCAGGAACTAGGAAAATGTTGCAGACGAATTATGGCATTAACTATATGCATTAATTGTATAAGGGTCTTGGTAGGGATGTTTTTAAGGAGTAGGTTAGGGATCGTATCAGGTCCCGGAGCCTTATTCTTTGGCAGACGGCCGAGGGCACTGCGGAGTTCTGACGGGGTGAATCGGAGTTTATCCGGAGTTTAATTGGAGGATTGTTATTAATTATAACCAGAATATTGCAACTTAATTATCAAATACTGTTTTAATGAACTTGATATGAATTATGTTCTTTTAGGGAAATTTCAAAAAGACCCTCTTGAAGATAGATTTGATAAATACAGGCAAATGGCAGGTGATCATTATCATATTAATTTCTGTGCGACAGCTACATGAGACAGAGAAGAGACTTAGAATTCAATCTATATTAACACTATAGTCTCGCAGTTTTGGCTCTATTGATGTGAATAAGTTCTATGATTGCTCTCAACGAGGCTTTTCCCAAATGAAAAATGTAATGGCCCAAATTTTAATAAATGATGATTACGTTCAAAAAACTAAAATGTGACAGCTGTAAAATGGTATATGACGAGCAATTTATTGTTGGGGACAATTTTGATCTCATCGCTTCGACAATCCTACATATGGAATAATCAACAGGGTTAAGTCTGGGATGTTGAGTAACCACAGGTTCGGATCAGGGCAAAGCTCAGACAAGAATTTCCTTCTGTTCTGTGAGATGTGGCAAAGAGCACCGACTTGAAAAATGTAACCACCGCTGGTTTCTTCAATTTCAGAAACTTGTCTGCTCTAATTTCGAAATTGCTACCCTTATGCTTTTGGAAAAATGGTCTCTTTTATTTTATCTAGTTTTCTAGCATCTAAAGATTCTCCAGGTTGTATTATTTCAACGGCCTTTCTTACTCTGTTAATATTTCCCTGTGTCTTCGAAGTGCGCTTCCTCTCTCATCCAACTTTTCCCTTATGGATCCGTTAGTTTCTGAGATATTTAAGAATTTCTTGATGGTGCCCATTTTTTTTCTGGAAACAATTCTTTTTGAATGATATTTTTCTCGCATACATTTAATAAAAAAAATATCTTGTTTCCTCAAAACTGTCATTGCAATATAAAACGACAATGGTCAAAACAAAGATTGAATCTTATGTCAATAAAAGTCATGGGATAGCCGTGCATCATATGTGGTCATGATTGAAATTTGCACAATACAAACCGTTACGTTCAAGTAAAAAAAATCACAGTTATTAAATCAAAACATTTTTTAGACAAATTTGCATATATTAAAGTATTTCCGAAAGTTCAGCTAACGAGTATGCCTCTTAGCTCAATTTTAACACAAACCAATTTCCTTTGCAACGAGCTTAAATGCACCAACTTAGAAAAAAATCCTGGTAGTCGGTCCTGTTTGGTGCCATGGGAAACAAGTTCTTGAGGTTTCAAAAGGGGCTGCTTTAGTTTATTTAATTTTACTTTAAACAAGAATATAAACTTAACAATTTCCAAGTTTCTAGTTACAAAGTATATTATCTTCCATCTCACCATGAGGTGGAAAGGTACCAACCATTTTTATCCAAGTTATATTACTCTTAAACGTCTCCCAAGGCAAGGTTCTCCCCACCATATCGAACATCAACACTACCATGGCAGGGGTAAAGTTTCATCACCGTGATATTCGTAAAATCCTCAAAGAACTAGATACCCCAAAGGCATCAGGACCGAAAGGAATACCTGCCATCGTGTTTAAAAATTGCGCCAACGAAAGGACTTTCCGGAATTTTTCTGTGTCTTGCCGAAAAGGGATCTTCTTGGAAAGTCGCTGGAGTGCAACCTGTTTAAAAAAAAAGCAAGAAAACCATGCCCTCAAATTACCGCCCAGTTGCCTTGCTTCCAATAATCTCCAAAGCCATGCATGGAACGTGTAGTCAATCAGCAACTACTCAAGTACCTCGTGACCAACAGATTAGCGATAACCAATGTGACTTTCGCAAAGAGAGATCGACAGGAGATATATTAGAATCTCGAGCGATTGCGTTGGATATTTCGAAGGCATTCGACAGAGTTTGGCATGACGGATTACTCAACAAACTGACGTCCTTCGATCTGCCAGCCTCTTTCTGCAACTGGCTTGCCAATATCCTTAAGAAACGATCTCTGCACGTTACACTTAATGGACACGTCTCAGACAAGTTCACCCTTAACGCGGGCATGCCTCAGGGCGCAATACTTTCACCAACTCTGTTCATCATCTATATTAATGACCTGCTGACCAAAACAGATAATCCTGTTTGCAGTTTTGCAGATGACAGTACCCCAATTTATTTAGATCAGAAAAGCCTTTACCAGCGACTGAGACTTATCACCACAGACAGGAGCAGATGACAACAATTAATCAAGATCTGGAGAAAGCTCGAACTTGGGGCAACAGAAATTTGGACAAATTCAATGCAGGAAAATCCCGAGCAGCCACGTTTACCAATAAAGCCAATACCGCGGACCCTCATCTTTATGGCAGGATCAACCATTGCTTCATCCTCGTCAACCGGACTACTGAGTGTCTCGGTCAACAGCAATATGTCCTAGCATGACCACGTTGCTTACATCGCAAAATCAGCCTTATAGAAGCTTGGTGCGCTATTTCACAACTAAAAAGTGTATACACCGCAGCAGCTGCTTTTGCGCTACAAAGCGCAAATAAGACCGCGCTTAGAATTTTGCTCACACATTTGGGTGCCACATCGAACCACACCCTAAAGTTGCCGGATTCCATTCAGAAAAGAGCTGTGCATCTCGTCGGCGACCTGTAGTTGACCCGGAATTTGGATCGTCTGGAACATCGCAGATATGTGGCCGAGATATCCCTGTTTTACAGATATTTTCACGGCATATGTTCCCAGGATTTGGCCCGCCTCATCCCGCCCTCAGCAACTTGAAGTCAGACGATCACGACAGACGGCAAGAGCGCACCCATTCTTGGAAAGTCACCTGAAAACATGTAGAACATCGCTTTACAAGGACTCCTTTGTCTGGCACACTGCATTGCCCTGGAACTCACACCCAGGACATCTATTTACCCCAAATTACAATCTGCAACTATTTAAGAACCGTGTCATAGGGTTTTTAATCCCGAAATCTTGGGATCCAGGTCAATATTCCTGGAAAAATCCCGAATCGGAACGACACCCGGTTGCAAGCGTTTGAGTGGGTAAACTAGTGAAGCCGATATTTTGAAGTTGCCTGGTTCAAACACAATCGCAAACTTCATAAATGATATCTGGGAATCTACAACTTTGAGTGAAAATGAAGAAATTGTAGTTGTAGAAGAAGAGAGCACTGATGATGATGATGAGTTATTACCTCTTTCTGAATTTAAACAAACAATAGAAATCGAACAGAAAACTTTAAAAGAGAAACTTCAATAAGCTATAACAATGGCTACGAATAATATGAATCCAATGAAATAAGTGGAAATCCAAAAGAAATTTCAAGACTAATAAACAAATAAATGGGCTTAATTGAAAATGGGGGCTTGCGGGGATTACACTTACAGATACGTTATGACAAATTGCTAACAGTTCCACCGACCAGCATGGAGTCAGAAAGAGCCATCTGCTTCGGCAGTTGCCTTTTCTATTAAAGTACCATCTCGTTTGAGAGGCTCAACTTTAAACGCTCTCTTAAGATCATTTTTCCACTTACTTAAATAATGTTTGAGAATTAAAATACATAATCTTATTTATTGTACATTATGCCTATTAAACGTAAATAAGAATGTTTTCAGTTGCTTCATGATGGTATTCATTGTCTTGTCAAGTTAAATAATTCAAAAAAGAAGATAACTTACAGATCGGGATTTTTCGTGACTAATCTCGAAATACCGAAATCGGGATCCCGATCCAGAAAGCTGGAAATACTACGTGTCAATCAACATCTTCGCGCACACACCGCTCGTCGAGTTCTATAGGATCTCCTTTTAGTGCCATAAAAGAATAAAACCTTAAAATTAATCTATAATATCATAGTGTAATTAACAAATTTAATATCATACAGAATTTTTAATTGTCGTAGTCTAGTAGGAAAACTCAAGTATTTTTTTAAAACAAGTAACATGAAAATGCATTAATGGAAGTTTGTTGTTACGCATACCGTATAGGTATAATCAGCATAGTAGACGGAAAAGTTAGAACTTTAAATATAAATTAAGTGTATTTAATTAATATCAATTTTACAAATTGCTTTGCTGATAAATTACAAACTCTTCAAGACTAAGAAATAATACTTACTGCGACCCAGATCATGAGACTTTGCCGCTATAAATATGAGATGAATGGATGCAGCTCATTACGCAAAGAAATCTCGACAACGTTCTTTTTTTAGATAAGTACCGAGGTACAACGTAATGATGTTTGTTGTGCCTACACAGTAATAAAGTCGTTGAGATAGGTCAGATTCTCTTATCAGATGCATGATTTTGCTGCATCTCTATTATTAGTAGGATGTCACTTCCTGTTTTCTTTTGTAAGTATGCCGGCAAAGCGGTTTCCTTTGATTCTAGTTAATTTGGGATAAATTTTCATAAACTGGCAGCTTTAGATTTCAGTCTTCAGATTAAGTAGTGTAATGCTACGGTAATTAAGTATTTTGAATGAGAAATATTGCTAAATTTTTTTTTATTTCGTCACTTTGTGCACTAGCCACAGCTTTTAGTAAAAAGTTGCTCCTTGATGATCTGAAGAATTGGTTTTTGATGTTGGTTTACTCATTCAAATACTATTGCACGTACCAAATTCAAAATGCACAGAGTTATTTTTTATGATTTTTAGGGCCTTCAATAAGTACATATGTATATGGATTACTTCTACAGGGCGCTAGAATTTGCCTGTTCCTTTTTTACTTTTAACTGTGCCTACTCCATTGATGTCATTAAATAGCTCCAATTTCTATATAATATAATATCCAAATCCACTGCTTTTCAGAAACATGCGACTTATTAAGTGGGCTCCCGGGCAAAACATCTAAGTCTGCAATTGAAATGCCTATTGCTGGAATATATCTTAATTGAACTGTGAGAACCTTGACTCGTCGCTCTTTGAAAAAAAAAATTAATCGAAGTACACACGAAACCAAATAAATATTGTGGGCATTCTTAATTCTATTGAGGCTATGATGGTTGATTAATTGTCAAGTTTTACTGTTGAAAAACAAAAACACTAGAACGTTGATGCACTAAAATTTTTTAAAAGCACATTTGCTGTGATAATGACCATGAAAGTGATACTACTAAAGTGAAGCTCCATTCGCAAATGCCTGTTTGTTAACAGACTGGTTATTTTCACAAAGTTCACCTTGTATAAGATTAGTGACATTACCGTATCTTTGCTTGTTCATAGAAAATACATTTCTGTGAAATGATGAGACAAGGTTGCCAGTTTGTTTACAATGTGTAAGAAAAAATTATTTTTTAATGCATTGTTTTGAAGCGCTAAGACCATACAACAGATCGATATTAAAGACTAAATAAAGTTAAAAAGAAAATTCTTGGACATGCAGTACTTCTCTCATGCTGTTTTACCTCTGAACTACGGCCCCATTGAAATATTTATGTCAAAAGTGAATATAAGTATACAAACCGGCATAGTTTTCACTTAAGAAATTATCAATTCTGCATTTTTAATCGCATCGATGCAATTGATTGATATATTATACCCATAATCTCTCTCTTTAATGTACGAGAGTTTGGTTGGTCCAGATCATTCGGTTTTCCAGTAATAAAATATTATTTGAGGACATTTCATGTCAAAACTCGAAATGGTTTAAATTCAACGAGCTCACCCTGTATAAAAGGCATCATCATTTCTAAAATGCCTTTTTGCACAATTTGTTGCGTAAATTCTTATCAGGTGATCGACTTTTTTATACGAAAATTGTTTCACGAGAAAAAAATAAAACCTTAATTTTTTGTCCAAAACATCGATGTTTTAACATTTTCCCTCAAAAGCCCGTTTCCCAACGTTTTCGGAGCAGCAGTTTTTCTCTCTAAATTTTCTATATTTTTTTATATGTTCGGCACACACACAAAAGGCAATCCTATATTACGCAACGAGCGGTGCGTGTTCGGAGAAGACGGTGGACTTGAAGCGCTGTAGGTTGTAATTTTCGGGAAAGACGTTACGCGGAAGTCCATTCAAGAGCGACGCAGTCCTCCAGACAAAGGAGTCCCGCACCAGCGACGTCTTAGGTGGTTACAACTGAATCGTATGTTGATGAGCAGCTTGTTTCTAACGGGTTTTTCTGGGTGGTACAACTCTCAAAATCATAAGTGTCAGCTCGTTCGAACACCTTCCGTAGTAGTATCGATAGTAAAGAGATAGGACCGCCACTTTTCTTCGATGCTCAAGGCTATCAAGCTCTTTAGTCAACTCGGGGTCATCCACAAGACGGACTGATCTCCTCTTATGAAATCTAATATCCTGAGCAAATGTTTGGGTGCCGAGTTCCACACATGGGAACAGTATTCCAGAGGTGGTCTTCTCCGGAGCTTATAGAGCAGTAAGAGCTGATGAGGTGTATACAACTTTTTTGCTCTTTAAAGTGCTCCTAGCTTTTGTGCTGCTGCCTTGGTGAGTTTGGTGACGTGATTACGCCAAGGCATGTGGTTTTCTACGTTGATGCCCAGCAAGCTTAGCGATGAGGTCAGAGTCAGTGTTTGTCCCGTCATTGATAAGTCAGATTTTGCGATGTTTTCTTTTTTGAGAACACAGCTGCTTGAGTCTTTCTTGCGTTAAACTGGACATTGTTTTCCTCACCCATTTCACGATGGTGTTCATATCCTCATATCTAGTTTTCTCGCTCACGAGGACGAGCAGCGGTCATTGGAGTCCGCGACATGAATGAATATATAACAATGTTGTCATCTGCAAAGCTGTAAATAGAATAAAACTGTTTGTCCTGTCTAAGAGATTCTTGTTATAGCTATCTCTATCACCCTCCGAGCGACAGATCCTACCAAGGCCTTTTTACAACACTAGCTACCACTTTTGACTCAATACAGGTCGATCACCCCAATTCAGAAATAATCGTTCTGGGAGATTTCAAAGCCCACAACACCAACTGGCTCAAATATCCCAACAAGACTGACAGCGAAGGTAAGCATTTGCTATCAGCTGCGGGCTTACCCATACATGCAGGCGTTATTTAATGATGAGAACCATCTTGGAGGAGTCAAACATAGAAACCGGACCCTCGATCAGCACAGAACAAGTTACAAATGCAATCAGGAAGCTTAGAAGCAACAAAGCAGCAGGACCCGATGAAGTGTATGCAGATTTGCTGAAGCTCATAGAACAACACCACCTGGACATCATTACAGAGCTATTCAACTACATTTACGAGAGCGGCACAATTATTTACTGGAAACAGAAGGCTCGCGTTCGGGTGGAGAATGCGCTCTCCGAAGAGTTTGAAGTTCGACAGGGATGTGTGCTCTCTCCTCTGCTCTGATACTGATGATCACTTTGAAACTAAGTACAAACACAATCAAAGGATCAGGAATAAACTTTTGCAATGCCCCAGTGGCTCCAGGAATTTCTGGTCGGTAGCTAAGGCAGTAATTAATAACTTTACAAAAACATCTCTCCCACCTTTGACAGGCGAACGTGGCATCACGGCGAGCCAAGGAAAATACAGACATGCTCGCCAAAATGTTTTTATCACCCTGATATTCGTAAAATCCTTAAAGAACTAGATACGCAAAAGGCATCAGGACCGGACGAAATACCAAATACCTGCCATCGTGTTAAAGAACTGCGCCATCGAACTAACACCCGTTTTTCCAGACTTTTTTCTCCGTCTTACCAAAAAGGTATTTACCCATATTCTTAGAAAGTCGCTTGGGTGCAACCTGTTCCCGAAAAAGGCAAGAAAACCACGCCCTCAAACTGTTGCCCAATTGCCTTGCTTCCCATAATCTCCAAAGTCATGGAACGTGTAGTCAATCAGCAACTACTCAAGTACCTCGAGAACAACAGAATTATCAGCGATAATCAATACGGCTTTCGTAAAGAGAGATCGACAGGAGATATATTGGCCTATGTCACTCATATATGGAGTAGAACAATTGAGAACTACGGAGAGTCTCGAGCGATTGCGTTGGATATTTCAAAGGCATTCGACAGAGTTTGGCATGACTAATTGCTCAACAAGCTGCCTCTCTCTGCAGCTGGCTTGCCAGTTTCCTTAACAACCGATCTCTGCACATTGCAGTTGATGGACACATCTCAGACACATTCACCATTAAGGCGGGCGTGCCTCAGGGCGCAATACTTCCACCAACTCTGTTCCTTATCTATATTAATGACCTGCTGACCGAAACGAATAATCCTGTTTACAGTTTTGCAGATGACAGTGTCCATGTCTCTCAAATTTAGATTAGAAAATCCTTTACCCGCGACTGAGACTTATCACTGCAGACAGGAGCAGATTACAGCAATTAGTCAAGATCAGTTCAATGCATCAAAGACCCAAGCAGCCACGTTTACCAGGACGACCGGGCCCTGACATCATTATGGCAGGATCGACCATTTCTTCATCCTCGTCAATCGGACTACTGGGTGTCTCGGTCAATAGCAACCGTTGCTAACATCGCAAAATCAGCCTCCCAGAAGCCTGGTGCGCTGTTTCGCAACGAAAAACTGTACAGTTGCCCTGTACAAAGCGCAAATAAGATCGTCTTTAGAATATTGCTCACACATCTGGGGTGTTGCACCAAAGCACAAGCTGCTGAATTCCATTCCGAGAGCTGTGAGTCTCATCGGCGACCCGGAGTTGACTCGGAATCTGGATAGGCTAGAACACCGCAGACATGTGGCCGAGATGTCCCTGTTGTACAGACACTTTCACGGCAGATGTTCCCAGGATTTGGCCTGCATCATCCCCCCCAGCAACGCCTGTCAGACAGTCAAGACAGGCGGCAAGAGAGCACCAGTTCGTCGTACAACTGAAAACACCTAGAACATCGCTTTACAAGAACTCATTTGTCTGGCGCACTGCATCACTGTGGAACTCACTCCCAGGACATTGGTTTCTCACCTAATTACAACCTACAACTATTCAAGAACCGTGTCAATCGACATCTTTGCACACACACCGCTCGTCGAGTGCCATAGGATCTCTCTATAATGTGTGTGCCTCTGCCATAAAAAAGGAACAGTGTGGGAGATAATATACAC
The DNA here is from genome assembly GCA_016904865.1 of Pissodes strobi. NCBI lineage: Eukaryota > Metazoa > Arthropoda > Insecta > Coleoptera > Curculionidae > Pissodes > Pissodes strobi. Next base: position 2,711 of record JAEQML010054334.1, on the reverse strand, counting down.
CTTTGAGCAACTCCGGCATTGATTTCAATTCCTCCGCGAGATGTCCATCAATACCAACTCGGATGCTTTGATCCCTTAAGAAATTGGAAAACCATATAAGTTGGCTTCGATTCGCAGGTAGGTCACGTAAGTCAGAAGATCTCCCGTTGATATGTGCCTGCGGAAGCTATACTGGCGACCGCTTATGATGCCTGGTGATTCGAGATATTGAATTGTTGTCTCGATTTTTTCGATCCTCCCTACTTTTTCGACGCTAGAACAACTCAAAATGATCCCTATTTTAAAAATCGACACGCCGAAAAAAAAGAAACTTTTTCGATTAGGTTTTGGAGGTTAAATTTCAACATGCAGAAAATCACAAAAAAATCCAATTTTTTGGTTATTAGAGACACTTTCTGGTGGACTTTATGGCAGATTTCCAGGTAAAATTTTAATTTTAGCACATCGATGCTTAGAGTTTTTGTTGAAAATAAGTCGTTTTATTTGCCTGAAATCTCATTTAAAACGATTTGAAGATGGGAAAATGGGCCAGGATCGGAGAATTTGGATCGTTTTCTAGTGGCAAGCAGCGGTTTCCGTAAATTTTATGGGATATTTCGAGGTAAAATTTCACTATATCGAACTTGTATCAAGTACTTTCTAAATATAGAAGACAAAAAAATACCTATGTTTCATTATATAAGTCTCGCATTGTTGAAGTTTTCACTTCTGTCGTATGGTCTTAAGCACACACTGTTTTCTTTATGTATTTTTTACAACTAATAATACAGCATTTGCGAGCGTCGATGTTTAAATAATGTTATTACGTACGTAAGACGTGATCATTAAAGTTCAAGCCTTTACCACTGGCGCACGATCGTTTAACCGCCTCTCCATCCAGCAGCTGCACATAACGAATACTCCTCTAAGTTCTTCTATCCTATCGGATTCTTCATGCCTCGTGTGTTGATTTTTGGCACTATTATCTTTCGAATTTCATAGTATAAATTATTTACAGGGTCTAGACGTCACAAAGATTTATATTTGTCCAATAATGATCCTAAATCTAATTAGAGGAAACGATCGTCGCAAATGTTGTAACCATTTCCTGATTTCATGAATGCTAACCTAGCTAATATGCAAATATAATGTATACACTCTATACATACGGCAAAGTATTCTTAAATTAGTTTGAATTTGAATCATGGCGGGAGGTCCTCGGAATCTCGATTAGTACGCATAAAAGCAAGTTGAATCATAATACATGCCTACATATCTTCAATAAATGTTGATTGCTGTTACCATGAATCATGACGTTCAGTTATGAGGTGTATCGACACACATTTTTTTCCGTCCTTATCAGGGCATTCCATCAGAAAAATGAGAAAGTCGCTGACAAAATAAAGAAGATTAATCAAAGGTCTAATAAAAGTTGGCCCAGTTTCGCTTTCATACGGATACTTTTTTATCTTGACGCCATGCGGACTGCTTTCAGCCTGATAGATTGAGTTTTAATTTACTTTTCGGCCCGTCTAATACATTTAGTTTTTGATAGACGAAAAAGTAGACAAAGATTTTGTAGAAGTTAATTGAAACGGTAATAAGATTTGGGAGATATTATTTCTTTACGCACAATATTAAAAGTAATTTAGTTCAGTTCATTTATGAATACTTACTCGTACGTAGGTCCTCGTAAATAGAGTGGGATTCTTTTTATGACATTTTATTTAAGAGAGTACAAACATTTTTTTAAAAGCTAATTTACAAGATGAAATAAAGATTCTTGAAGCTACCAACTTCAGTAATATTTTCTTTTCTTTTTTTATTTACTATCTTTAATTTTTCTTGGATGTTTTTTCTTTCATTTTGTTTGAATGTTTATGTTGCTGCTTCCAAATGGCAATTATATTGCCCATCAAAACTGAAACTTCACGGTAACAGCAGCAGCTTTTCTTCCATCAAATAATCCTAATGCTTTAGACTTTAGAAAAAATATATTGCTTCGAAAAGCAAGTATCGCAATCTTCAGACTTGCAAGAAAGTAAAATTAGTAAGGAGCTAAATCAGGAAAATTGGTCGGACGATCGACAATTTCAGTCAGTTTCATGGAATTTTTGTATATAAACCAACAGTTCCAAGTTTATTAAAAAAAGTGTGTAATTATTTTGACTTTATTTACTATAGTTGTTACAATTACGCATCGCCCGTCACGGCAAAAATCAGTTTAAATACTCTTACAGTTTTAATGACTGGTAGTCGTTAACCATAATGTCGATACACCAGGAAATATCGTTCTGGAGTATTACGTGTGCAAACAATTATCGCCCTGTTTTGCATTATAAAGGAATATATTTTAGCTCGAATTCGATAAGTTCTAATGTTGGCGGATGCAGTTGATTCAAAATGTAAATTGTTTCCAATCTTTTGTCAAAACGTATTTCCAACTTGTGAAACACTAGATACAAAATATCTCCGGAGTAGTTAAAGTAATAATCAGTACATAACTATAGAAATTACCTACAGAATTGGAAATAATGGTCATGCAGTCAAAAATTCACACAATACGTTTGCCAACGACTCGTTTGAATATCATCCTTACCATCCGTTGAAGTAGAATACAAAAAAGATCAAGATTCAATTTGATGTATATTGGTATCTGGTTGGTATGCTTTTATGCCTCCCCTTCAACTATACCACGAGTATTAGGCCTTGCGGTTTGCATAGATTGAATG
>MU191069.1:26479-37673 GCA_016904865.1 Pissodes strobi | reverse complement strand
CAGGAAACTTCGTAATTTCCCTACAGCCAGAGAAATTTTCTTCCACAATGGTTGTTTCTCTCCGCAAGGAGGTGTGAGTAAGTATTTTTCAGGGTAAAGATAATAGACTGTTCTGCCAGTAGGTCCCTTTTCTCTTGTATAAACCCCAAAAGTGAGCATGGTTGAGGGGGAATAACTACGCTTTTTTTTTTATATAAAACCTAAATCTTGTAATGTTTATGTAATTTTATTTATACTTTTAAGCAATTCTCTTTTGAATTACCAATAACTAGCCAATTGTCTAAGTAGAGTACAGTTTTTATACCCTTTAATTTTACATATCTTACAACTGGTTTCAGTTTTGTGAAAAGATATGGAGCTGTACATAAACCAAATGAAACACAATTAAATTGGTATAGTACGTTGCAAAAAACGAATCTTAACAACTTTTTTTGACTACTGTGCATAGGGATAAGGAAACATGCATCTTTAAGAGATCAGTTTTCTCCAAGAATGCGTATTTTGAAATTAAATTTTTTGCCGTCCTATGTAGTCTTCTACTTTGCTAACCGGAGTGGTGTCCTATTGAAAGGGATTTTATAATCCTGTACCCACTCTACTATTGAACTGTTTACCTTTTTTCTCTGCTAATTTTGAACGTATAATTCTAGTTCAGACGGTTGGCTAATTAAATTATTGAAAGGGACGGCTAAGGCACTAATCCCACGGACTATAGTTGTTTCTGTAATTGATACAGTAGTTGTCTTGGCAGGATTTAGTACTCTCTTCGAGATTTAATTTTGATGGTCTGAGGACAATGCAGTTAGCAGCTGGTGGATACTTCTCTATCATACTGTTTTTATTTTTATTTTTTTTTTATCTTTAGTCCTTTTAATAAGTAATTGTCCCGTCTAAACTATCTGAGTAAGTAGTTCTGGCCTCGCAGGTGTCATTTCGTCGGTTTTTTTTTCCTACACCTACACAGCTAGGTGGTCGTTACTTTGTTCAGGACCATCTGGTGCTTCTGATGTTGGTAAGTCTTGATAGTCTTGATTTGGTTAAGTTATTTCCTCAGCTAGCGTGAGAGGATCTTCTAATGCATTTGCAAATGCAAAAGAGTTTCCTTGGTTTTGCTACTTATGATATCGATTGCATCTGCAAATGCAACGATCTGTTAGCCTATTTACAGCATCTGCAAATGCTGCAATTTCTGTTTTTGAACAGAAAAATACGTTCATGAATATGTTCACTATCTGCAACTGCAATTGCCGACAGTGGGTACGATCGATTGTATCTGCTAATACAACGAACTATTCACCTTTTTGCTTGCTGCTTAACCCTGGTTATGCTTTCGACTGCATCTGCAAATGCAACGATTTTTTAGCATATTTACAGTATCTGCAAATACTGTAATTTCTGTTTTGAATAGAAACCAAGAGTGTAATAATTCGCTACCTCCAATGCAATGATTTTATGTAAGAGGATTGCAATAGTATGGTGGTTATTTGTTTTTGTATCTGCAAATACATAGCACTATACCGTTTTACTTTTGTCAGTACATATATCCTTTACATCGGCAAGTGTAGGGATATAGTGTGCCTCTAACTACTTTTACATAATATACCTACTGGGGTGGAGGCTGTTGGGGGCCCTTCACATCTGCAAATGTGAAGGCCAATTTTAGTTAAAGTTATTCGCATCTGCAAATGCGAATTTGTAAATAGGTATTATTATTAGTTATTAACATCTCCTGCAAGCAATGTTTACTCCAATTTTTTCCCTCACCGGACGGCTCATGTCAACACGAATTGTTTAAAAATAATGCGTTCCGGTATTACATTGCTTCGACAAAGCCGAACGATAACATTCCGCCATTTTCCCTTAATTTTGGGTTAGTTTTGGTTAACACTTTTAGTTCTTGTTGATTGAGCCTCCGTTGCGAGCAAAGCCAACGGAGGGCCATGCAAGCTATAATAATACCCAACTTGGGATTTAGTCGCTCGTAAATTATGCGTCAGCTTGCCTTTGTGGCCAGTTTTTAGAGGTTAATTTCGTGAGAAAAGAACACTCTTCGACTTACTCAAAATTTTAATTTTTTATTTTATTTTTATTTTTTTGAAAAGTATTTGTTAATACAGTAATAGCAATAATTACAATATACATAGTCCTTATTCCTCTAGACAGTGTTTTTGAACACTGGTATCGAGGATAATTGCATTTTAGTAATAGTAACAGTATGATTTCCTATAAACTCTTGTGGCTATGAATATCCTTTGAAAATATTATGATAATATTTTAATTTTGAGTTTTATTTATTATCCTGTAAATAGGTTTATTCTGTTCAAATTTTAATACCTTATGTAATTGCCATACTCTTAAATTTTCATATAGATCTGCAGTATGAGTCAGTGGATCATAATTAAATATAACTTTGTTTTTTGTTTTGCAATATTTGCATCGAATCGAATTGTAGTTTATAGTCCCACATGTGCCCCATACGGGGATCAAATATCGAAAAACGAATGATACGAAGGCATTATAACCATTTGTTTCTATTTTTATATTCCTTTATATGGTATAAACGTTTTATTCTATGTAAAACATTAATAAATATGCAGGCCGACCGGTATATATTTCCTCCTTTTGATTGTGTTATGTAAACACTTTTTGTGATTGAATAGTATATTTCTTTGGTAGGATGTACGATTAGACGAGATTACTAGTGAACGGTTCGAATAGCTCGTATCGTTAACTGTTGCTTATTACTTATATTCATTTCGATATAATATATTTCAATTCCGAATATATTGTTTGATTCTGTGTAATTGTGCAAAGACGAAAAATAAATGTAACAATGTTTTGTCATGCCCTCGTATATAAATAACAGTTTGTTAGTATAATTCAAATCGCAGTGAGCACGTTTAATTTTTGTTTACTGCTTCATTCGCATTTTTGACTGTAACCCGTTCGCACTCTATTTTATTCTAATAAGTATAGTTAGTTTTAGAAGTTTGAGAGTATTTTCCATTTCAATTTTATTAAGTAAAAAAATAAGGGTTACAAGTGTCATATTTATTCATAATACTCAGTTTAGTATTAACACATTTAGTTTGCTTTTATACAAGAGATTCTGTTTTTATATATTTAAGATAACCAGGTATTTATGTATATTTGAAATTTTGGCATATAATCTAATATGGACTCGCCCCCTGATTCGCTTCTTCCGATGCATATTGCCCCCTTTTTTCGCCTCCTTTGCGAGCAAGACGTATCACTAACACTTCACTATACTAGAAATACGATTTCTAGGCATTTTTCTTCTTAAAACCAAAAGAAAGAACCGATTTACGGATTCTTGCTTGTCACCGACCGGTACAAAATTGTAATGACGCATCAAGGCGATGCATGAGCTCGAGCGGCTAGCCAGGGTCGGCTGAATCACCATGTTTTTAGATAACTTCTTTAAAAATTGTACCGATTGGGAAAAAGTTGTATCCTACAAAGTGTAATGAGGGATGGCGGAGATGCGAAGGATAATTACAAGATCAATCGACTTACCTGTAAGGAAGATCGATCGGAATTATCCGAGCATCTCCGCCGTCCCTCATTACACTTTGTAGATATTTAAAGTATTTGCGATGTAATCTACATTAACTGAAAATTGCGATATGTCTGTAGTCCTAGATTTGCAAGGCCCTTTTTATAAACTAAAATTCAAATTTATAACCATCAGATTTAACAACACACATATGAAGGTACATATATCATGTTTAACGCTTAACTGATATTAACCTTTAACTTATTTTTAATACTATACCAATATTCTTATGTAATATGATAACAAGTTGGTAAGTAAGTTATAATTGTAGCTTAATATATATGATTCCTTAGAAATTATGGTTCAAGAAACAAGATGCAAATCCAGTGGCATTACCCACGCCAAGCTTGTTATAGAATTTTGAGAATATTTTTGATTTTTCTGTCGAGCCAGCTGTCTTCTGAATGATTTGTAATGTAACTTCCATTCTTTGAACTGCTAAAGTTGCCCTGTGTCGCGTGATGTGTGCCCCAAAGATTTCCGTGTTTATACTGCTGGCTTTTAGTATTAACTTGACCCATCTGCTAATGGTTTGACTGCTGTCTGGGTGATAGGGCTTTTTGTGAGTGAGTGTTAAATGTTCTTTGGTTTTGCTACTTGTGGTATCGACTGCATCTGCAAATGCAACGATCTATTAGCATATTTACAGTATCTGTGAATGCCGTAATTTCTGTTTTTGAACAGAAAAATAGGTATGTTCACTAGCTGCAACTGCAATTGCAGACAGTGGAGGATACGATCGATTGTATCTGCTAATACAACGAACTATTCACCTTTTATTGACTGGTAGCACCCTTTTTCCTATTGTGCGTTCTATGTAAGTCTCTAATAGTGTGGCTATACATAGTTCAGGTTGATTGGTAAAATAAGGTAGTATCAAATTAGGTTGAAGCCTGTTTAAGCCACTTGCTTTTATTTTATCCGGGAATCTGATTTCAATTATGTATTCATATTTAAAAATATTGTCTATTTTTACTTCCGGGTTGTCCGTGATTTGTGTGCCGTTATTAGTATTAAGAGTGTTACTAGCTTTAAAGTTAGATTTGTAGATTTAAGAATTCGTGAGGGTACATGCTCTTTAAGCGCTGTCGTAGAACTGGGTAGGAATCCCAAGTAATTGAGTATTTTGGTTTTGGGGGTCTTATGTTAAATGTTCCATTGAGAAACCTTTTTATAACCGCTTCGTCTTTTGTTTATTATTCATGGTAGAGTAGGATGACTCTGAAGAAAATTGAATGTTTAGGAGCTCAAGAATAAGTTTACGGTTTTGTTATATTATATTTGTTGGCGCTTAGAAAAACAGAAATTCCCCTATTTATTGTAAGTATTTCCGTATTGTTTGAGGGCGCTATCTATCAATGAAGAAATAATCACTTTTATCGCTTCATTAGGTACGCTTTGTTATAGAAAGGCTTTCCTGACAATGAGGAAGTTTCATCAATTTTTTATTTTTATTATTGCTGATTTCGATAGCCCATGAAAAATTAGTGAACACGTGTTTTTTCTTTTTTCCAGAAGCCGAAAAATGAGGCAGATACAGCGCCTTGAGATGTGCTTATGACCTCATAATACACATGAATTGTTACGTCACACCATGCATAGTATATCTATATATACAAAACTAAAAACTGGTATAGCTCTTGTAATATTCATCTTTAGTGGAAATTAAAAAATCCGTATCGATTTCTTTTTCACTGTTCTATAGTTTGCAATAAAAAAATAATCAGTTTAATTTCTCAGGAGACTTCCTAATTTCCCTACAGCCAGGGAAATTTTCTCTCCACAATGGTTGTTTCTCTCTGCAAGGAGATGTGAGTAAGTATTTTTCAGGGTAAAAGATAATAGACTGTTCTGCCAGCAGGTCCCCTTTCTCTTGTATAAACCCCAAAATAAAGCATTGTTGCGCGGGAATATCGACGCCGTTTTTCGGAATTTATATAAAACCTAAATCTTGTAATGTTTGTGTAATTTTATTTATACTTTTAAGCAATTCTCTTTTGAATTACCAATAACTAGCCAATCGACTAAGTAGAGTACAGTTTTTATACCCTTTAATTTTACATATTGTCACGACTAACAACCGTCCGAAAGTTTTTGTGCTACCCTATAGAACTAGCCGCCGTGTCGCTCGCTTCTCTGTCTGTATGAGTCATCGCCCGGCCGGTCGCGAAGATTCAGGATCGCTGAAATTATCTCGATGGCCTCGTCGAGATCATATAGAGTGGCCTCGGAATACTTCCCGAATATTCGTGATAGATTTGAGATTATATATAAGCAGACCTAAGGCGAATGTTAGGGAGTTAGTTCAGTTAATCATTGAGTGTTGAATAGATATTAGTTGTAAAGTTATAAGAGTAGTTTAGAGTGTTAAAATGTATACAGTGGTAGTGAATAAAGATAGTATTAATTAAAAATAGCAAAGCTGTAATTCTGTTAAGAACCCACGGGAAAAACGTAACAATATCTTACAACTGGTTTCAGTTTTGAGAAAAGATATGGAGCTGTACATAAACCAAATGAAACACAATTAAATTGGTATAGTACGTTGCAAAAAACGAATCTTAACAACTTTTTTTGACTACTGTGCATAGGGATAAGGAAACATGCATCTTTAAGAGATCAGTTTTCTCCAAGAATGCGTATTTTGAAATTAAATTTTTTGCCGTCCTATGTAGTCTTCTACTTTGCTAACCGGAGTGGTGTCCTATTGAAAGGGATTTTATAATCCTGTACCCACTCTATTATTGAACTGTTTACCTTTAATTTCTGCCAATTTTGAACGTATAATTCTAGTTCAGACGGTTGGCTAATTAAATTATTGAAAGGGAGGGCTAAGGCACTAATTCCACTTATAGTTGTTTCTGTAATTGATACAGTAGTTGTCTTGGCAGGATTTAGTACTCTCTTCGAGATTTAATTTTGATGGTCTGAGGACATTGCAGTTGGCAGCTGGTGGATACTTCTCTATCATACTGTTTGTTTTGTTTTTTTTTATCTTTTAGTTCTTTTAATAAGTAATTGTCCCATCTAAAAACTATCTGAGTATGTAGTTCTGGCCTCGCAGGTATGATTTCGTCGGTTTTTTTCCTCTTAACAAATCTTACTTTGTTCAGGACCATCTGGTGCTTCTGATGTTGGCAAGTCTTGATTCGGATAAGTTATTTCCTCGAGAGGATCTTCTAATGCATCTACAAATGCAAAATAATTTCCTTAGTTTTGCTACTTATGATATGGATTGCATCTGCAAATGCAACGACCTATTAGCCTATTTACAGCATCTGCAAATGCTGCAATTCCTGTTTTTGAACAGAAAAATAGGTTCATGAATATGTTCACTACCTGCAACTGCAATTGCAGACAGTGGGTACGATCGATTGTATCTGCTAATACAACGAACTATTCACCTTTTTGCTTGCTGCTTAACCCTGGTTATGCTTTCGACTCCATCTGCAAATGCAACGATTTTTTAGCATATTTACAGTATCTGCAAATACTGTAATTTCTGTTTTGAATAGAAACCAAGAGTGTAATAATTCGCTACCTCCAATGCAATGATTTTATGTAAGAGGGTTGCAATAGTATGGTGGTTATTTGTTTTTGTATCTGCAAATATATAGCACTATACCGTTTTATTTTTGTCAGTACATATATCCTTTACATCGGCAAATGTAGGGATATAGTGTGCCTCTAACCACTCCAACATAATACACCTACTGAGGTGGAGGCTGTTGGGGGCCCTTCACATCTGCAAATGTGAAAGCCAATTTTAGTTAAAGTTATTCGCATCTGCAAATGCGAATTTGTAAATAGGTATTAATATTTTTTATTAACATCTCCTGCAAGTAATGTTTACTCCAATTTTTTTCCTTCACCGGTCAGCTCATATCAACACGAATTGTTTAAAAATAAGGCATACATCGGTATACATCGCTTCGACAAAGCCGAACGATAACATTCCGATAAATTTATGACGAGCGGCTAAATCCCAAGTTTCAATCCAAAATACTGCGCGCGATGCGACACGAATCCATGTCTACGTCCTAGCAAAATTTCTATCAATTTACCTTTTTCCCTTAATTTTTGGTTATCCTTGGGGTAGTTTTGGTTAGCACTTGGTTAGTTCTTGTTGATTGAGCCACCGTTGCTAACAAAGCGAACGGAGGGGCATGCAAAGCTATAATAATACCCAACTTGGGTTTTAGTCGCTCGTAAATTATGAGTCAGCTTGCCTTTGTGGCTAGTTTTTAGGGGTTAATTTCGAGAGAAAAAGGCACTCTTCGACTTACTTAAAATTTTTAATTTTTTTGAAAATTATTTATTAATACAGCAATATCAATAATTACAACATACATAGTCCTTGTTCCTCTAGACAGTGTTTTTGAACACTGGTATTGAGGATAATTGCATTTTAGTAATAATAACAGTACGATTTCCTATAAACTCTCTAGTATTGTGGCTATGAATATCCTTTGAAATTATTATGATAATATTTCATTTTTGAGTTTTATTTATTATCCTGTAGATAAGTTTATTCTATTCAAATTTTAATACCTTATGTAATTGCCATACTCTTAAATTTTCATATAGAACTGCAGTATGAGTCAATGGATCATAATGAAATACAACTTTAAATTTTTTGTTTTGCAATATTTGCATCAAATCGAATTGTAGTTTATAGTCCCACATGTGCCCCAGACGGGGATCAAATATCGAAAACGTGATAATACGAAGGCATTATAACCATTTGTTTCTATTTTTTATATTCCTTTATATGCTATAAACGTTTTATTCTATGTAAAACATTAATAAATGTGCAGGCCGACCGGTATATATTTCCTTAGTCAGCCTTTTGATTGTGTTATGTAAACACTTTTTGTGATTGAATAGTATTTCTTTGGTAGGATGTACGAATAGACGAGATTACTAAAGAACAGTTCGAATAGCTCGTATCGTTAACAGTTGATTATTACTTATATTCATTTCGATATAATATATTTCAACTCCGAATATATTGTTTGATTCTGTGTAATTGTGGACAGACGACAAATGTAACAATGTTTTGTCATGCTCTCGTATATAAATAACAGTTTGTTAGTAATTTTTAACTGTAACCCGTTCGCACTCTATTTTATTCTAATATAGTTAGATTTAGAAGTTTGAGAGTATTTTCCATTTTAATTTTATTAAGTAAAAAATTAAGGGTTACATTATTATTCATAAGACTACAGTTTAGTATTATACACATTATGCTTTTATACGAGAGATAGTTTCTGTTTTTATGTATTTAAGATAACCAGGTATTTATGTATATTTGAAATTTTGGCATATAATCTTATGTGGACTCACCCCTTGATTCGCTTCTTCCGATGAATATTGCCCCATTTTTTCGCCTCCTTTGCGAGCAAGACGTATCACTACACATACACTGTACTTGAAATACGATTTCTAAGCATTTTTCTTCTTAAAACCAAAAGAAAGAACCGATTTACGGATTATTGCTTGTCACCGATCGGTACAAAATTGTAATGACGCATCAAGGCGATGAGCTCGAGCGGCTAGCCAGGGTCGGCTGAATCACCATGGTTTTAGATAACTTCTTTAAAAATTGTTTGGCTTGAAGCAAACACTGCCCGCAAGATTTAAAACGGAGGCAGTAATTCTAATGTAATAATGGGTATTGCTACTTATTATCTTAACATTGAAAACGCTCAAAGAAAGGAGAGCAGATCCTGCTGAGTGGTTATTGAATACTTACACTTCAAAATAATGCGTTTACAAAACTCTAAGCATACGTCGTTTACTCACTCTTCACTACAGCAAACTCCACTATATATGTTTTATCACCTGTCACTAGTTCCATAAATTCACCAACTAGTAGAAATGAGAAGCAACTAACTAGAAATAATTCAGCTACTGCACGGTCAATCAGCATCATTCGTCCGAAATTCAACAATTTCCTTAGATAAGGTTTAAGGCTGTGTGCATGTGGAAGTAATTGAATTGAAACTTAGTATTTCGTGCAAAATAAACTTTACAGTTTCGGACAAAAGTCGGCATATACATATTTCTCGGGTCACTCAATCCGATAGTGAAGTTATTTGCTTGTTCTGGTGCACGAATTATCTGTATTTTAATGTGTTTAATTAACCTTTTCCACTTGTTAAAATGACTAACTGTGTTTTTTGCAAGGAGATAATAACATCTCGCAAAAAACTGTGCTGTAGCGAATGCAAAAATGCTTCCCATATCGCTTGTATTCACAAGTCCGTCGATGTTGCCAATTTGATATCAGAGGTTAGTGGTTTATCTTGGAAGTGTGATTCTTGTGTGTCTAGATGCATATCTATCGACCAGGTCAGCTTAAAACAGTTGATAAATGATCAACTGCAGTTAGCCCTTACTAGCCTCACTACTGCCTTCGAGTCATTAAGAACTGACCTATCCTCGGCCATATCAGAAAAGGTACTGACTTTCAGCCGAAGTAGGAGCTTGCCCTATCAACCTTCTAGCTATGCGTCCATCGTCAGAAATAATACACAACCTGCAGTACTTGTCGTTCCCAAAAATCAATCTCAGAGTGCCGAAAAAACGAAGCAAGACATGACAGATCAAATTGATCCCACTGAATTAAACCTACGTTTGGCTAAAGTCAAATCTGTAAGCAATGGATCCATCTTAGTAAGTTGCAAAAATTTAGAGGAAAATAAGAAGTTCAGGGAGTTAGCCGAACTGAAGCTAGCAGGAACTTATGAGGTGCGGGAGATCCACGGTGTTAATCCAAGAGTGCGTATCGTTGGCTTTTCGGAGTGTTATGCTGAGGAAACTTTACTGTCAATTTTACGACAATTAAATGCAGATACTTTTTCCATTGATTCCTCATGTGAGGTAATAAAAATTTGTAAAACAAAGAAAAATGAGAAAGTTTTTCAGGCTGTTATACAACTGGATAAAGTTACATATGAAAGAATTTTAAAGGTGGGTAATGCATTTATTGGTTATGATGCATGTTCTGTATTTGATGCGGTTGAAGTAAGTCGCTGTTACAACTGTAACGAGTACAACCATTCATCTAAAAGTTGTTCTAAAACTTCTTGTTGCCCTAGATGTGGTAAAAATCATAGTGTTAAAGATTGTAATTCTCAAATTTTAAATTGTTCTAATTGTGTAAATTTTAATACGTCTAATCGTGGCAACACTGTTGTCGACACCTCCCATGCTGCTTGGGATATTACCAAGTGTTCTGCTTATAAAAATGCATGTGCGAAACTTCGCGCCAATATATTGGGCCAATAGCAATTAAATAACTCATCTTCTTTTATTATTCCCACCATGACATTGACCCCACCTTCCAACGTATCATCTTTCACCTTTGAGCATGCACAGTTCCATCATCTTTCAGTGTACTATCAGAATACGCGCGGACTTAGAACTAAAACTGTTGATATGCTAAATACCACGTCGTGCTGTTCTTTTGATTTACTTGCGCTTACTGAAACATGGTTAGATTCCTCAGTATTAAGTGGTGTGAACTAATATGTCACAAATACAACGTATTTAGAGCAGATAGAAATTTATTGGAAACTAATAAATCGCGGGGGGGGGGGGGGGGGGGGGGGG
>MU191069.1:0-26379 GCA_016904865.1 Pissodes strobi | reverse complement strand
GGGGGGGGGGCGGTGTTTTAATCGCCGTAAATAAAGATTTTAATTCATCACTGATTAAAATTCCTAAAAATGATCTTCTTCCGGAGATTGATTTGGTGGGTGTTAAAATATCATTTCAGTTCTCTTCCATGTTTGTGTTTGTTGTCTATATGCCACCGCCGGTGACCTCTAACCTTTTGGTAAATTTGTTTGACTGCTTGACTTCTTTGGACTGTTTCTTTGGTAGAAATGTTTGTATATTGGGTGATTTCAATATATCGTGCTATTCGGACTCTCTGACTGGTAGAAGGAATGATAACTTGGTATATACCTTGAATAACTTTTTAACTTGTTTAAATTTTGCGCAAAGTAATAAGATAGAGAATTGCAATAATAGAATTCTGGATTTAGTGATTCACAATAACGAACGGTGTATTGTTGAAAAATCGATTGAGGTCCTTGTTGATGAGGATAATCACCACCCTGCTCTTTCGGTGTCGCTGAAATATTGCCAATCGGCAAGTTTTAAACGTCAGTTCCATCTGGACCTTCAAGATAGATATAACTTTCGAAAGGCAAATTTTCTTGGATTATATAATACCCTATTATCTCTCGATTGGTCCTCTTTGGAAGCTGCAAAATCGATTGAAGCTGCTTCCGATATTTTTTACAATAAAGTATTCCAAACAATTGATAGTTTCGTGCCTAAGTATGGTAAGATTCCTAAAAGAAATTATCCTCCCTGGTTCTCACGTGACATTATAGCTAACTTAAAACAAAAGAGTATTTTTTTCAAAAAATTTAAAAAGTATGGAAACACTCAGGATTTGTATAAGTTTAAAGTTCTTAGAAGTCAAATTAAGGCGGGTGTTTCGAGATCATATAAGCAATATATTCAAAAAACTGAACAGGATATTAAAAGAGATCCTAAATTGTTCTGGAATTTTGTCAGAAATAAAAAAGAACTAAAGGGACTTCCAAAGAGCATGTGTTATAAAGGCACAACTGTGGATAATGTGCCTGGTATTTTGGATTCATTCGCTGATTTTTTCAAACAGTCATTTTCTTCTTATGGCTCTCTTAATATTAATACAGATAACGAAGTGTTTTGTACACCTGTTATAGACATATCATATTTTTCGGAACAGGAAGTCATTAATGCAATAAAAATCTGAAGCCTAGATTCACGACAGGACCGGACTCAATACCCGCATTTCTTATAAGGGATTGTAGGTTTGTTCTCGCGAAACCTCTTCAGATATTATTTAACTTATGCTTGCGCACGAAATCCGTTCCTACTATATGGAAAACATCGAAAGTTTGTCCTGTATTTAAGAAGGGTGACAGATCGGATGTAGTTAACTATAGACCGGTATCAATAATCTGTAATTTCTCCAAGATACTTGAGTTTTTACTTCATGACCATATGTTTCCTTTAACTAAAAATTTAATAGTGCCTGAACAGCATGGTTTTTATAAAAGCAGGTCTACAACAACAAATCTTTTAGTTGTTACTCAGGATATCGCGGAGGCAATAGATGACGAATATCAGACGGATGTCATTTATTTGGACTTTACAAAAGCATTTGACCAACTAGATCAT
This sequence comes from Pissodes strobi, assembly GCA_016904865.1. Classification (NCBI taxonomy): domain Eukaryota; kingdom Metazoa; phylum Arthropoda; class Insecta; order Coleoptera; family Curculionidae; genus Pissodes; species Pissodes strobi. The sequence goes on along the minus strand of MU191069.1, from coordinate 24,797 downwards.
CGTATCCTACTCCACAAATTAGCTAGATTTGGTTTTTCTGATGCACTGGTCGAATTTTTTGATTCATATTTGAGTAATCGCATGCAATATGTGGAGGTGTGTGGCTCAAAATCCGATCAATACGTAGCGAATTCTGGCGTCCCGCAGGGTTCTGTACTGGGCCCCCTTCTTTTTAATTACTTTATTAATGACATTGGGTCTAAACTTGACATTAATTATTTACTTTATGCCGATGATGTAAAATTATATATGAAAATAAAAACTTGGAATGACTGTGTGAGACTGCAATCTAACCTTAATCTAATTAGCGAATGGTGTTTAGAAAACAGGCTACAGCTCAACGTGGCAAAGTGTAACGTTATGAGTTCACCACTAAAATATTACCAATTACTTTTCAATACTTATTAAATGATAGTCCGGTTTGTCGCGTAAACACATTTAGAGACCTTGGTGTCATTTTTGATCCCAAACTTTCCTTTTCTTCCCACATCGATACCATTATTTCGGAAGCATCCAAGGCTTATGGTTTCATTCTAAGATGCACTAGAGACTTCAACACCACGGATGCAATCAAGTCGCTATATTTTTCTTATGTTCGTTCTAAATTGGAGTATGCCTGCGTAGTCTGGTCTCCTGGATATAATCTATGTATTGATAGATTGGAGAGAGTTCAACGTAAATTTTTAAAATATGTCTGTTTTAAGTGTGATGGACACTATCCTATTCAAGGTTTTCCGCATGATGATTTACTTGGTAGATTTAATTTTTCTTCTTTAAAATCTCGACGGGACTATTTCACTATTGTTACTTTGTCCAAGTTGTTGAATAATAATTTAGATTGTCCCAATATCCTTTCAAGGCTGAATTTTAGTGTTCCGCGTGTAAGCAGTCGATATCAGAACTTATTTTACCTACCTACTGCCAGAACTAATGTCCTAAAGTTCTCACCGCTTTATGTAATGTGTAGCATGCAAAACCACGAATGTAACATTGACTTATTTAATATTTCTACAGAGTGTCTTCGTCGCATATGGAAGCATTGAAAAACTTTCACATTTTCGTCTTGAATAATGCTTAGTATAATTTTTATGTATCGTTTTTTTCTCTGTCTTAATTATTTTTAATGTTAAATGTTTTTTAACGTTTTTTTGTGTTATTAGTTTCTGTTACTTATACGGTAGGTATATATTTTTTTCCTCTGATAGGTTAAGTCAAATATGGACTTCCCTTTATTATTTTTACTCTATATTTTTTTGTAATTATTGTCATTATGTCCTTCCTGCCTTGTAGTTGGGTTTTTATAACCTGTAAGGTAGGAAGCGTAAATAAATAAATAAATAAATAAATAAAATCTTTAATAATAATAAATTGCAGAGCGCTTTCGGCCCTAGGCCATCATCAGTGCTTCCTGAAAGCAAGGAAACAATCCTGTTTTTCAAATTGGATAGATTGTTAAGGCATTTGTTAAATTGCAGGTAAGCTTAGAAAAAATGTTGATAAAAAATGAAAATGTTAGGTTGTGTACTCCCTTTGTCAGGAACCAGCACATTCGAGTCAAACAATCGAACTCTTGGACACCACATAGGTTGAACATTGAAATTAAAATCAAATTAAAACTACATCACAAATCACAGAGAAAGAGGGGGCTGTTATAACCCATAATTCAGTTATGAACGGCTACATCTTTTACGACTTGTCCCTTTGCGGGTTTTTGAATGTCATCTAAATTTCAGACAATCAATTAGACATATGTCGATGTCGATGACAATTAGACTCATTGGCGGGAGGTTTGAAATTACATCGAGATAAGTTCGAACTGTATTTAACAAACTTAGTTTAAAAACAGAAAGCAAGACTCAAAGTGTGTGAGTAGTTATCACTTCAGAAATGTATGAATAAATTCCAAAAACTGAAATCGATGAGAGGGGCCCCACGGAGGGGGAGAGGGGAGAGAGAACAGTCAAATTAGTTGGACACACGTCTTATGTTCACATACGCACATATGTATGCACCCGTAGATGCATCCATATACATACAAACTCCATACATATATACTAAAAGTATATATGTATACATACATACCCATGCAGCGCACATATGCGCACAACTTATGTTGTAATTTTTTTATAAATGTTTTTTATTTTTTGTATCCTACATGCCCTAATTAATCATGCACACACATATACACACACCCGTAGATGTATCCATATACATACATACATCCAAACACCCATACTAAAAATAATACATGCATACATACATACATACCCACACATATACACACATATACATGCAGCGCAAACATGCGCACAACTTATTTTGTAATTTTTTATATATTGTTTTGCCTACATAACTACCCTAATTAAACATAAACACACACGCACTGCGCACTCACCCACGCACGCACACACCCACATATACGCAAATCCAACCAAGTTGGCTATTGAAGGAGACGTCTCGTCTGTGCAAAGGAAAAAGGAATATAAGATCTGTTTAAGTTTACCCTAGTATTCAGACACGAGTCATTGCTGCCCATCTCTCTATTGAACTTGTCAAAAAGTGGTATTTATAAACTCAGCTGTAATTCTTGCGAAGTCACATATATTGGCAGAACCTGTCGACCTCTAAAAACTCGGATCCAAGAACACCTTACTAAGACCTCGTCAGTCTTTGGCGAACACTTGAGGTCTACTAATCATATTTTCAAGCGTATGCAAAATTCTAAGATAATCCATAATATTTCTTCGAAAAATTACAACCGTTTAGACTTCATGGAAGATATAGAGATCAATAGAGAGATGGGCAGCAATGACTCTTGTCTGAATACTACGATAAACTTAAACAGATCTTATATTCCTTTGCACAGACGTATCCTTCAATAGCCAACTTGGTTGGATTTGCGTATATGTGGGTGTGTGCGTGCGTGGGTGAGTGCGTGTGTGTTTATGTTTAATTAGGGTAGTTATGTAGGCAAAACAATATATAAAAAATTACAACATAAGTTGTGCGCATGTTTGTGCTGCATGTATATGCGTGTGTCTAGGCAGCCCTTGATAATTTAATTTAATGTAGACTGTAGTAGGGCATTTTCTAGACATGTAGAATAAGTAGCCTTTGAAGGGTTTCAAAGGGAGTAGTTGAGTCAAGCAGCTTTAAGTTTGTACTGATTTTATTTAACAATTTGATTCGTATTTATACAAAAAAGTTCCTAATCTAAATACTATAAACATATGTACAGGGTTATTCATTTTAAAGTAAAAATGGTCCTTTTTTTTAATTTCCCTGTATTTTTGTGAAAAACGAAAATAGCCATTTGAGGTATTTTTTTCCTAGAATTCAAAAATCTCACCAAAAAACATTTGAATTAAAAACAAAAGACTTACAGCGTGGTTGACATGTTTTTAAAATGGAATACCCTATATATTTTTATATCAATGGATAGAGCTCTTTACAAGGAATTCACTGCTATAGGGGTTGCTGGGTTTATTTCCAGCGGTTTTCTTACAATTAATTAAAAACAGTCCCGTAAGAAAATAATTTTTAAAGGATAGTTTTACCTGAAAAAGCTAGATAGGTATCATAGCTGTTTATTTGTCAAAGTCAAACATTTTACTTTTGCATGTATTATATTTGCAAAGTTTTATAATGAGGTTTTCATCAGATGAGCGGCTTCAAATTATAACTTTATTTTACAAAAGTGGAGAAAATGCCAGCGAAACTCGACGAAGATACATTGCAAATTTCCACCGAAATATATCGGTGAAAACAATTTTAAATCTTAAAACCTTATTTGAAGAAAGAAAATCGTTACGTATTAGAAAAAGGACTAAAGTCAGGAAAAGGAACCGGGATCGAGCTATTCTAAATTATTTTACCCGGAATCCCATGAATTCGATTCCTGATGCAGTCCGAGACTTACGGTATGGTCCTGCAAGAAGAAGAGTAACCTTTGCGACTATTCAGAGAACATTGAAATATTTTAAGTATGCCCCATATCGCATTCTTCCAGTGCAGCATTTAACACTTGAACAAAAGCAACTGCGCTTCCAATTTGTTTCTCAAATTTTAATCCGAGAACAAGATAATGATCCTGCACTATTTCAAAGAATTCTTTGGACGGATGAAGCCACATTTACTACATCGTGCATGTTTAACCGACACAATGCGCATTATTGGGCAGCAGAAAATCCCAGGAAATTTCAAGCTATTAAATACCAAGGAAGGTCTTCTCTTAATGTCTGGTGTGGTATAATTAACAACAGAATTGTCGGGCCAATATTCTACGAAGGATCCTTAACTGGCGGAAGATACCTCGATCTTCTTGAAAACGATATTGAGAACATTTTAGAAGAAATGCCACTCGAAACTTATCGCAATATAATTTGGCAACAAGATGGGGCGCCGCCTCATGCTGCTCGCCAAGTTTTGCAATTTCTTAACCAACGTTACAATGAGTGGATCGGACGTTATGGAACTATTAGATGGCCACCTAATAGCCCCGATATTACAATTTTGGACACCTTTCTATGGGGCCACTTGAAGAATGTTGTTTACGAAAACAGGAATGCGAAACACGGAAGAAATTAGAAGAAAAATTGTAAATGAAATCGATCGTCTTAACCAAGAACTCCAAATAATATTGACGAGTTTAGAAAGGTTAAGGAGGGGATACCGATCATGTTTCGAAAATAATGGAGGCCATATAGAACATTTAAATTATTAACATTATTTTTATCGTTGTCAAATAGTTAGTATGTGTTATTACTATTACGTTTTACTTTGGATTTTATGTTAATTAATAATTAAGGTTTTAAGATGTTGTTTTTTGATGTTTGACTTTGATAAATAAACACCTATGATACCTATCTAGCTTTTTCAGGTAAAACTATCCTTTAAAAATGATGTTCTTGCGGGACTGTTTTTAATTAATTGTAATAAAACCGCTGAAAATAAACCCAGCAACCTCCTTGTAAAGAGCTCTATCCATTAGTATAAAAATATATAGGGTATTCCATCTAAAAAACATGACAACCACGGTGTAAGTCTTTTGTTTTTAATTCAAATGTTTTTTTTGGTGAGATTTTTGAATTCTACGGAAAAAAATACCTCAAATGGCTATTTTCGTTTTTTAAAAAAATACAAGGAAGTTAAAAAAAAAGACCATTTTTACTTTAAAATAAATAACCCTGTACATGTATATAAAAATGATGATATTATGTTATTATTCAATTGTTAACCCGGTGACATGCTTGTTGTGTAATGTGCTGGAGTGCACGCACACGTAGAATGCGGTATCAGCAGACTTAATACGTCATGCTTGTTTGAAATGATTAACTTTATTTTCGTTGGAGAATAATTATACAGGGCGGCAAGAAATGGCTAATGGAGATTAGACATTCTGGCGGTCGGGACTGTGATGGTTCCCAGTAGCTAGTCTTCTCCAAACAGTTCTATATACCTCTGCTCTAATCGTATCAGGAAACCGTCAACTTGTCCCTTAACTGAAGGTGTGGTTTTTTCTCTACATTCGGACTGCTGGGCGGCTTTTGCTCGAACTCAAATTCCTTCTCGGGCATGGTTGGTGTGATCGGTACTCCTGATGGGTGTGTTTGGACTGTGTACTTGCACTTGCTGTTTCAGGATTCGCGGCTGGTGTCGCTGACGCTTGGTCCACTTCTTCCTTGCCATGTTGGGGACGACTACCGTAATTGCGGCGCAGCTTTCGGTTTTATAGCTCTAATTAGTTTGTTCAGCAGATTTCTACATTGATGATGTAGCTTGACCCACCAAGCTAGTGTAGATTCGAGGATGCTGCTGATGGGTAAAATAGGAGTTGTTACTGATCTTGGTGGCGGTTGGCTAGATCGTTGTAGATGTGGAAGGTGTCTAATTCTATACCCCGATCAACCTCTTCTGTATTTCGAGTAAGTGGCTTGTGGTGATATTTTTGTCGTTTATAATACCACAGTCCACTGATAATTGCAGCTAATACGGCTACTGCAGAAATCGTGGTGCTGCTAATTACTGTATTATTGAGTGAACTCCATTTGGTCTCTGTCAGTTCATGGTCGATTTCTACTTCTTCCTCCATGAGGGTCTCCAGGCTTCCAGAAGCAGTGATTACTGGTTCTTTATCTGAGCTTAAATGGATTTTAGCAGAGCGAGGTAATGTAGTTAGGTTGATCCTGGCAGGTTTAAACATAGTTTTACGTACTGATATAGTTTCGCTGCTTTTTGGAGTTAATATGTTTTTGCTGGTTTTTACAAAACAGTTTTGGGAAATCTCAATAATTCCTGTATAGTTTAATGTGATTTCATCTCTTATTCCATCGCAGATAATTGCAACCCTTGCTTTTGACGGCGAGATAAATAACCAAGCATTGGGTAATATAAGTTGCTTCCAAATCAGGGATTGCAGCTGGTTTTCTTGAGTGTCGCATGTTGTGTTTCCTGTTCGTTGATATGTTTCATCAATCACACAATGCGGACTATTCTCGATGCTTCGTGTTGTTACTGGAGCACAAACATAGACATCGTGGTCTATCGTGATGCAGTCATGGAAATCTTGTTCGCTGATTTCAAAATAGAGCTGTCTGTTGTAGTTTACAGCAAGTTTGTTGTTAGGTACATTCAAAATCCAGTATGCCTTTGGCGTGATTTTTAGAGGAATGGGTGTTGCTTTTATGATTAGGAAATCGTAGTGTTATAAGGAAGTCCCAAACACATGTATATCTGTTTTGGTGTGATGGATTCTCGTCGTTATGAGTGGAAATGTCACAATTTGTAAGTTTGACGGTAACTTTCTGGATACCTCGGCAATTGCTTGCTCAATCTCGACTGGTGATATCAGCTCCAACAGGTGGCTTCGGTGATAGTGCACATCTAGCAATCGCTGATGATTAGGGTTGCCAACTCCAAGATTTCTTAAATCGGGATGTTGCCCATAAAAAATCTGGACTTTCCTAATAAAATCGGGACCTAAGTAAAGAGTTTAAAGTTTGCTGTGCACAACACCAGTTTTGAATCCAGGGAGGATTTTTTAATGAAAATATAGAATATAGTCAAGAATAAATTTTATTCGAATTTAAAAGAAAAACATTTTTAGGCACAATAGGACATTGTAAAGAAAATAAAATAACCGAATATAGAATAGAATATCCTACCTAGTATGTACCTACATATGTAACATGAAAACATAACAATCATATCATTGAGAAACAACTAAAAGGCTACTTCTTGTAAATTATAATTCTGTGTAGATAACATATTACAAAGGAAATTTATTCGTATGCAATGTAAAAAATAACACTTTGTTTTGTAATAACTGAGAACTAACAACTAAAAAATATATTCTATTGCGTTATTTTAAAGGAGTATTTTTTGGCTTTTTCCGCCAAGACCTACGGCGGGACGGCAAATGTCCCGATTTTCAATCGAGAATCAAATTTGCGCGCAAAAACGACAAACCGATACAAGATACACCCGTTTTATATTCACGCCTTATATAAAAGGAAACATGAGGTATATTGTAAACGATTAATTTTTAGTAACACGTTTTATTTCGCCAATACACCTTCGCCAGTACAGTTATCATAATTACATAACGCCATGAGTCGACTCTGCTATCGTACAATAACTATATCTACGCCTTATTTCTAATCTATCTATATACTCCGTATTATATAACACCGATTCGATTCTACTGCTGCGCAGTTACAAATAAAAGTTAATTTTACATAGACTTGTAGAGAATTTCACAAGCACGCGATTAGCAATAAATCAAAGCTGACTTCGGCAGCTTTGATTTATTGCTAATCACTTTGTATCGGTTTGTCGTTTTTGCGGGCAAATTTGATTCTCGATTGAAAATCGGGGCATTTGGCGTCCCGCCATAGGTCTTGGCGGGACGTAATAAAATGGCCCCTAAAATCGGGACGTCCCGCGAAAATCGGCACGGTTGGCAACCCTACTGATGATATTCCATTATGTTATCAATATAATTGGATACCATTTGATAACTGCTTAGAAGGTGGATATTTAGGAGGTTTTTATCTACTGCTTGATACTAATGGCTCATTTCTCTTATTGCCTCGGTTGTCTCGCTTATCTTTTCCTGGAATCGTCTGAGTTGGTTGTTGATTCTTGTTTCTGTGTTGTTGAACTTAGTTAGCGCGTGGAGCATAAACTTTGTTTGATGGCTGGATGCCTTAATTAGCTCTTTTTGATTCTGTTCCAACTTGTCTATATCCAGGTAGACTTCCTCGTTTACTCCGAAGAGGGAGGTGAGCAACTTCCCAACTATACCTCGCTTCTGCCTCTTGGAGCTTATGTCTTCCATTCCTTTGTCCATCCATTCTATTTGACTTTGCTTTTCTCGTAGCTGGTGAATTAGCGAAGAACATTGTGTGTTTGCAGCTAATTCCTTGGCACTCTCACAAAGGGAATTTAACTGGCGTATCGAATCGTTTATATTTTTCGTATCGTTGCCTAGTTGATATTTATCAAACTTCACTTCTAGTCTAAACATTCCTCTGGGTATTTTGGCATGACCAACCTCTTCTATATACAACCCTGGAGGTGGGTAATGTACCGTATATTTTTGTGCCGTGGACTTTTGTAGTGTTAAAATGAAAATTATTGCTATGGTTACAGTTCTCCATAGGTTGGAACCTCTGTTTCTTGTATGTTCTCTGGTCGGTTCTGGCTGCGTGGGTATGTGTATTAGCTTGTGCATAGGACGTTTAGTCACATTTCGTCCTGGCTTCTGGATAGATACTATAACTACTTTGTCTTCAGATGGATGCACGTCAATTATTCTTGCCAGATGCCATTTGCTTGGGTTGATGTCTTGACCTTTCACTAGTACTACTTCTCCGACCCCAGGTGTTTTGCTTAACGTCGTCCATTTGTACCTCTGCTGTAGTTGGTTTAAGTAGTCTGATGACCATCTTTTCCATAGATCTACTTTGATTTTCTGCACCAATTTCCATTTTTCATTTAAATTGGAATTAATTGTTGTGTTTATAGGATCTGGAAACTCTACCATGGGTCTGCCAATCAGAAAATGTCCTGGTGTCAGTACTGTATCACTTGGATCGTTACTTAGAGTACATAGTGGCCGAGAATTTAGACAAGCTTCTATTTGGTGCATAAGCGTTGTCATTTCTTCATATGTTAGGCAGGTCTCGCCGATCACCCTCTTCATATGATACTTCATAGATTTGACTTCAGCTTCCCATAGGCCTCCAAAGTGAGGCGATGCGGGGGGCATGAAATGCCACTGTGTTCCTATGTTTACTAATTTGCCTTCTATGCTGGAGGACTTGATCATATCTTGTACTTCCTTATGAAGAATCTTACTGGCCCCCACGAAATTTGTGCCATTGTCACTGTAGATATGTGTACATTGTCCTCGTCTTGCAATGAATCGTCGAAAGGCTACCAAAAATGTATGTCGCTGACCACTTCTATGTGAATTGCTTTGGTGGCAAGACAGACAAATATTGCTATGTAGCCTTTGTATGCCTTATAACCTCTCCCTTTAGTGGTCTTAATTTGAACTGGACCGGCATAATCCACCCCGGAATGTACAAATGGGTGAGAGGGGGTTGTTCTGGCAGAGGGAAGGTTTCCCATTAATTGTTCTGTAGTTTCTGCTTTGTAGCGGATACATTTGACACATTTTCCTATTGATGATTTGACAGCGCGCTTTGCATTGACGATCCAGAATTGTTTTCGTGTCTGTGCCAATGTTGTTTGGTTTCCTCCGTGGAGAGTTCTGTCGTGTGCGTCGGTTATGACTAGCTTCGTCAAGTGACAGTTGTATGGCAGTATCATGGGGTGTTTTCTTCCGTATGGCAATTGTGACTTCTCGAGTCTTCCTCCAACTTGTAGTGTGCCTTTGTTATCCAGGAACGGGTTGAGACTCAGATTTTGCTTGTTTTCTTGATACCGTTTTGTTTTTGCAGCGCCTTAATTTCTTCGGAGAAGTATCTCCGTTGTATATTTCTCACGATCTGTTCTAGTGTGTCTTGGAGTTCTGGTACTGACAGCTTGTTTGTATTATTTTCTTTATTTTTGCAAATACTGATAAATCGTTTGCAAAGTGACATCGTTCGTATGATTTATACATGTATATTTTTAGTATGGGTGTTTGGATGTATGTATGTATATGGATACATCTACGGGTGTGTGTATATGTGTGTGCATGATTAATTAGGGCATGTAGGATACAAAAAATAAAAAACATTTATAAAAAAAAATTACAACATAAGTGGTGCGCATATGTGCGCTGCATGGGTATGTATGTATACATATATACTTTTAGTATATATGTATGGAGTTTGTATGTATATGGATGCATCTACGGGTGTATACATATGTGCGTATGTGAACATAAGACGTGTGTCCAACTAATTTGACTGTTCTCTTCCCCCACATCCCCCCCCCCCTCCCTCCGTGGGGCCCCTCTCATCGATTTCAGTTTTTGGAATTTATTCATACATTTCTGAAGTGATAACTACTCACACAATTTGAGTCTTGCTTTCTGTTTTTAAACGAAGTTCTTAAATACAGTTCGAACTTATCTCGATGTAATTTCAAACCTCCCGCCAATAAGTCTAATTGTCATCGACATCGACATATTATGTCTAATTGATTGTCTGAAATTTAGATGACATTCAAAAACCCGCAAAGGGACAAGTCGTAAAAGATGTAGCCGTTCATAACTGAATTATGGGTTATAACAGTCTCCTTTTTCTGTCTGATTTGTGATGTAGTTTTAATTTGATTTTAATTTCAATGTTCAACCTATGTGGTGTCGAAGAGTTCGATTGTTTGACTCGACTGTGCTGGTTCCTGACAAAGTGAGTACACAACCTAACATTTTAATTTTTTATCAAAATGTTTTCTAAGCTTACTTGCAATTAACAAATGCCTTAACAATCTATCCAATTTGAAAAACAGGATTGTTTCCTTGCTTTCACGAAGCACTGATGATGGCCTAGGGTCGAAAGCGCTCTGCAATTTATTATTATTAAAGATTTTGCACGAAATACAAAGTTTCAATTCAATTTCCTTAGAACCAGGATATCAATGTGTAAGTGTTGATGTAGAGAGTCGTTATACTATCGGTCAATTGGAAAAATAATCATCAGTTACAAGGTTTGAGCTTGAAAAGGCTCAACGTGTCAAAGAAAACCATATTTAGACTGGATGGCGTTATGGAATTATTAAACTTGTTGTTTGCCTCAGCATGTTCCATGATTAAAGTGACTTTTATATTCAACTGCTTGGTGCGATTTGAAACACAAGTAGGATCGCTTGATTCAGTCAACAACGATAAAGCCTTGGAGAGCATACAGGAGGTGAAATTATGCCTAATTTGTCATAGAAAAAAAATCCTAATGTGCCCCTTAACGGAGATACTGGGCCGTTAAGGGGTGCCCAGCGATTTACCTTTTCGGCTCTTTAAACCGACTTTAATTTAATGAAATTTTTATATTTTCTGTAGGTCACAAAGACTTATATAAAATACGCAGGGTATACTGAGGGGAATTTAATTTATGGGGAAACGCTGTCTAACTTTTCGAAGGCAAGAAGACTTTATGTTGAAAGATTTAAAAACCTTTCAAAGGGCTTAGTTAATTTACCATGTTATTAAAATTCAAAAACGATGAAAACGTTTAAATGTTATTTTATAAGATTTTCAATACGGACTCCAATAAATTTTCTTAGTATTCGATTATTTTCCCGTTGCACTGCAAATAATATTCCGGCGATATTATGGACTTCGTTAGAATGCTGTGTTATTCTCGCTGGTTCTCTGGTGTTGAATAAACAATTCTTTTAGATGTCCCCAGAAGTATGTCAGGGATTTTGGTCTGGAAAGTTTAGTGGCCATAAAACAGGTTCACCTCGACGTATTCATCGAGGACCAAAAACGTTTGTTAAGTACTGACGTACTTTGCGGTTAAAATGAGGTAAAGCACGATCATGCATGTACTATGTTTGCATTGTTCTATCATGAAGTACGTCAAATTTTGCTACAAAAATTTTAAATAAATCTCACCATTGAGTCTTTCTTCCAAAACAAACAGACCTATAAGATTGTTTCCGATGATGCCATTGCCAGCCCACACATTTACCATAAACCATTGTTATTATTCGTTTTGACATATGGCGTGCATATTTTTATCAATTCAAAGTCATTTCTTGTAAAATCGGCTTCATCGTTAAACATAACAAAGTTAGAAAAAAATAGATTTAGATTATGTGGCTGTATAAACCAGTTGGAGTATTGAAATCTTGCTGGATAATCATCCGAAGATATCACGTGCACTTTTTGATCGTGGTACAGGTGAAGTTTTTTTATGGCAGTGACACACACACTAAAGGGAGATCCTATGGCACTCGACGAGCGGTGTCTGTGCAAAGACGTTGATTGACACGGTTCTTAAACAGGTTGTAATTAGGGGGAAACAGATGTCCTAGAAATGCAGTGCGTCAGACAAAGGAGTCCTTGTAAAGCGACGTTCTAGGTGTTTCCAGTTGTACGACGAACGGGTGCGCTCAAGTCGTCTGTCGTGACTATCTGACAGGCGCTGCTGGAGGCGGATCCTGGGATCATCTGTCGCAAAAATATCTGTAAAACATGGAAATCTCGGCCACATGTCTGCGGTGTTCAAGACTATCCAGATCCCGGGTCAACTCCGGATCGCCGACGAGACGCACATCTCTCTTCTGAATGGAATCCAGCAGCTTTAGGGTCGAGGGGGTAACCACTCTGTAAATGTGGTATGCAATAGGTTGTAATTGCTCGTAATTTTTTGTAATTTTTGTAATTATTTGAAATTTTTTGTAATTGTTTTTAATTCTTTTTAATTTATTGTAATTATGGTAATTTTCTTTAAATTTTTTGTAATTTATTGAAATGTTTAGTAATTTTTTGTAATTTAAAAACCTTTAAGGAGATATTTAACCGAAAATGTTTGCCCACCGCTAACGGCCAAACAGCCGTGGCAAAAGTCGTGGCAAATAAAGACCGACAAGCAGAAGGTCCCATAGGCACAGCACTCGATTCGAGAAATGTTGGCTGACATATTCTATTAGTTATCCGTGTAATTTGATTTAACTAGACAAAACTAACCCAACAAAGCCCAATATGGGTCACGTTTGGTTAGTTTTGATTAGTTCTTTCTAGTTAAAACAAATTATTTTAGAAAATATGTCAATCATCACGGAAGCATTTCGATTGGCTAATAATTTTAGTCCCATAACTCGAACCGGGGCTATGTGATACTCTGCGGCCGATAAGCCGACTCGCCGAAAAGCAACGGAAACTTCCGAATACAACCTGACCTCGGGCGGTACAAGGCTGTGCGTACACCCCTTTAATATCGTCCCGGAAGCTTCGCGTTTTTGTTTACAATTTTAGAATGTCTAATATTTCACTTCACGCATGGCCCTCCGCTCGCTTCGTTCGCTACTGGAGCTCAACAAGCAGGAACTAACCAAGTGCTAACCAAAACTAACCCAAGGCATATCCAAAATGAAGAAAACACTTTTTACAAACATAACTTAAAAAAAAAAATAAAAAAACATTCATGGGAATCGAACACGGCAGTCCCGACACGCCGCCGCGCCGTATCAGAGGCTGACCATCTACACAACTCGACCATCAGAGCACTGCATCCGAAACACATCGACTAACTATCATTTCAGATTTGAACAACATAATACGCAAACTCGAAGCTTCTGGGACGATATTGAAGGTGTGTACGCACATCCTAATTCGGGCGGCACAGGCAGTCGACACACACACACGGTTTAACTTGGTTGGCTAAATTAGCACATATGTTACACTAGCCCCGCCCGTCAATGGTGTTTACGTTTTTTCACTTCACGCATTTATACTCATGCAATACCCTCCGCTTGCTGCGGAGCGCCATCAACACAAAATCTAAAAAAATAAATAAGAAAAAACTTGCAAGGGCCGGGCGCAAGCCTTACCACCTGAGTGAGCCAGGTTTTCACATTCCTGCTTTTCTCGAAAAGTCTCATACAAATTCGTGAATTCAAAAAACGCAAACAACGTTGTCAGGCGGGGTTGGAGTTAGCTAATCAGGCGGCGTTATTTAACTAGGGTTCTGTAACGCGGATGCAAACTAAATACCCTACCGGGACCGGATATCAGCATGGCGGCGCCGCGCGACATATTATGAAAGTAGTCACTGAAGCAGCGAAGTAAATGTGCACAGTCCGTGTTTTCCTGCAACGAAATCGCGAATTTAAAGAATTTTCACTAGCAACCGAATTTGAAAATTAAATAATATTTTGTTTAATTTTTATAAATTTGTTTTGAAAAAATGGTTTTTTTATTTTTGGTGATTTACTGCTTGGTAGAATAATTTATTTTTTTCTGATAAATATAACCTAAGAAATTTTGACGAGTAGGTTAAGTTCGCCAGCAACTGCCTGCTCAGGTTGTTGATACATTTCCATCAATCACTCAGTCCAATTTTAGCGGATTTTAGCGGTTTTAAAAGTCAATCTAGCGGAACTGCCTTGTCGAGAGTGGCAACACTGACACGGTTATGTAACAGCGGCGTCGTTGGGCATTTGAGACTCGAGATCGTCATAATACCTAATTTAAAACGAAAATCATATACGAAAATAAACAGTCGTAGTAACAAAGTCTGCAAAGTGGCCGTTGAGTTTACTGTGAACAGCTATAGCAATGGAAGAAGCTAGGCAAGAAGGATCCATGGATCCCGAGGCCGAGGACAATTTTTTACAAATGTTGGAGCAAGAAATGAATTTTCAAATTCCCGAGACTTTAAAAAACATTCTAAAAGTGATGGGTTTATGCAATAATGTCACCTTATATAATCTGGTTGAAACCCAAATTACTGAAATAGAAGATTTTGTAAGAACAGAAGTTTGTAACTGTGTGGATAAATCTGAAATTCAAAAATATGTAGGGCCAATTTACAAAAACCATCCAAACAAATTTAGATTTGCTATTGGCCATAAAAATATATTATTAGCAATGGCTTAGCATGAACAGGAAAAAGAACTTAAAGAGACGCAACATTTAAAACAGTCGCAATCTTATAAACAAAAAAATATCCAAACCAAAAATATTTTGAATATAGACCTAACGGAACAAAATAAATCCTTGTGTTCATTGATAAATAAATATTTTAAAGAACTACAAGAAAAGGAAAGTAGAGATTAAAGAAAAACCAAAATTAAAGAGTTACAAAAAAGCTACAGCATTATGATTATGACTAGCAGAGTTTTTTAGATGGGGAGTCACCAACGTGCAACATAGAATGCCCTACATGCCAAAATAAAATTAAAGTAATTATTGTCCGGATTATTCCTAATTATATTAACGAGTATATTAATTAATAATACAATACCTACGTATACGTATACAATGTTTGTATATGGAGTGATAATTAATTGGAGCTACAAAAACCAACAAAAGATTAATTCCTTATATATTATTATACTTAGTAGTTGCAAATTCTTCGAGTTCCATATAGGTACAGGGTGTTTCCTCATATTTTGGCAGCTTCTAGCGACTTCGTTATTCGAGATAGAAAGAAACTTTAAATACAAAAGTTCTAGCGCTTTTCCACTCCTGGAACATCTGGAACCGCATCTGCAACTAAAAAACGACCATATCCAATACCATCATCTGATTCTGAATCTGAACCCGCGCAAAATGCACTCACTCCTGAAATAACCGATGAAATAACTATGAATTTTCTCCATCCGAATCTGAAAATGCCGAAAACACAAATACCAATCTGGATTTTCCTCAGAATGTTCAGAATAGCAGGGCCTCGAACAGCGCCGCTGTGGTCGATAACCCCGTAGATTATATTTCAGAACTTAGCCCTGTGAAGGATCAGGTTGAAGAGCCGGAAAAGTAGAAACTGGAGAAATATTCTCGTAGATCAAGATCCAGGAGAAATCGAGAAAGACTTTCAGAGGGGTATCAAGATATAATAACCAATTACTGTGAACCTGTCGACAAGATAACAAAACTATAAAAGAAAACGAAAATTTAAAACAAATGTTACTGAGCCAAGTAAATTTGGCGAATGAATGTGCAAACAACATGGACGTATTAGGGGACAACCAAGTCTCATATTTAATAGATATAGATATTCTTTACAAGACTACATTTTAACTGTATGGATATGCAAAACTGAAATCTTCCATTATCAACTAACCGAAAAAAAAAAGATTTGTGGCACCAACTTTTATTCAGAAATTTGTCACAACAAGAAAGAAGCTTGTGTAGAAAATTATTCTCTACAAAATCATTCCATTTTGCGAGAAAAATTTATTTGAAATTTTAAATAATTTTTTGTAATTGTGGTAATTTTTTGTAATTTTTGCAATTTTTTGTAATTTTCTAGAATTTTTTGTAATTTCCTGGAATTTCTTATAATTTTCTGAAATTTTTGTAATATTTTGAAATTGTTTATAATTTTCTGGAATTTTTTGTAAATAATAATTTTGGTGTACACTATTTTTGGAAGTGGTTACCCCCTCGTTTAGGGTGTTCTTAGGTGCGGCACCTCAGACGTGTGAGCAATACTCTAAGCACGGCATTATTTGCGCTTTGTAGAGCAAGAGTAGCTGTTGCGGTGTATATAGTTTTTATTATGAAATAGCGCACCAAGCTTCTGCGAGGCTGACTTTGCGATGTTAGCAACTTGGTCATGCCAGGATATACTGCTGTTGGTCGAGACACCCAGTAGTCCAATTGACGAGGATGAAGGAATGGTCGATTCTGCCATAATGATCTCAGAGCACGCCTTATTAGCCTTCTAAGTAAACGTGGCTGCTCGGGGTTTTGCAGCATTAAATTGGACCAAATTCCTGTCGCCCCAGGTTCGAACTTTCTCCAGATCTTGGTTAATTGTTGTAATCTGCTCCTGTCTGCAGTGATAAGTCTCAGTCGCTGGTAAAGGTTTTTCTGATCTAAATTGGGAGACAAGGGTATTGTCATCTGCAAAACTGTAAACAGGATTATTGGTTTCGGTTAGCAGGTCATTGATATAGATGAGAAACAGAGTTGGTGAAAGTATTGCGCCCTGAGGCATTTATGGTGAATGTGTCTGAGATGTGTCCATCAATTGCAACGTGCAGATATCGGTTCTTAAAGAAGCTGGCAAGTCAGCTGCGGAGAGACCCTGGCAATCCGAAGGACGGCCGTTTGTTGAGCAATCCGTCATACCAAACTCTATCGAATGCCTTTGAAATATCTAACGCAATCGCTCGAGATTCTCCGTACTTCTCAATTGCCCTACTCCATATATGTGTGATATAGGCCAATATATCTCTTGTCGATCTCTGTTGCGGAAGCCGTATTGGTTATCGCTAATTATTATGTTGGTCTCGAGGTACTTGAGTAGTTGCTGATTGGCTACACGTTCCACGACTTTAGAGATTATTGAAAGCAAGGCAATTGAACGATAGTTTGATGGCGTGGTTTTCTTGCCTTTTTTGGTGCAGGTTGCACTCGAGCGACTTTGCAAGAAGATGAATATATCCCCTTTCGTTAAGACAAAGGTAAATCCCTTTTCGGTAAGACAGAGAAAAAGACTGAAAAAAACGGGTGTTACTTCGTTCACACGATGGCGGGTATTCCGTCCAGTCCTGATGCCTTTTGCGTATCTAGTTCTTTAAGGATTTTACGAATATCACGGTGATGAAACTTGACTTCTGCCATGATAGTGTTGATGTTCGATATGGTGGTGAGAGCCTTGCCTTGGGGGACGTCTAAGGTAGAGTGCGATGTAAACATTTTGGCGAGCATGTTTGCTTTTTCCTTGGCTGTAGTCGCCGTGATGCCGGGTTCGTCTGTCAAAGGTGGAAGAGACGTTTTTGTAAAGTTATTACTTACTGCCTTTGTTACCGACCAAAAATTCCTGGAGCCACTGTTATTAATTTTGTGCTGATATTATAAAAATATTCTATCTATAATAAATATCGTTTCACTGTTAACTAGATTTTAGCATATAAATATCAATATCTGCGTTGTATTTTTACCAACTACGCCACTGTTTCTTTGTAAGTATTTGTCATGTTTATATCTATATTTTATGAATGGCAAGAATAATTTAATTAACGCCAGGGGATTAAATATAAGTTTTTCAAACCACTTTTGTAACGGAAAGTATTTTTTTATAAGTAGAAAAAAACAAATTTGCAACCATTTTTCACAAAATCTGGAATATTCCTTTATTAGTTTGGGTTGATCTCCGCAATTCTGTGTGAATGTGGAGAATCTTATTTGGCTGAAATAAAGAGCTCACGCCCTGAATAAAAGCAAAACTATGGGATTGGGACTTACTGAACATGTTTTGAGGAAAAATCGCAGGAAAGTGGCTTTCATGTTATCCACGTATAAGGGCCACAACCATTTCGGATATGATTGTGGCAGTGGGCAACAAACCAATAGGATAGAATACACACTGAGAGAAAACCCTAATAGAAATTTATTAATGCCAACAAAATACATATTTACATTACATAGGCACCAGGAAAGTGTCATATTGTGGCGATAGCAGGTGGTTACTGTGTTCTTGTTGACAAAACTTTTTAGCCGCTAATCGATTTTTTTTAAATATTATTTTTTTACTAGAATATGGGAGTTTTTTAAACTATAAAGTTACTTTTTGAAACCAATAAGATACCGTTTTTATTATATGTTTAAATTTATTTTTTACAAATATTGTGTTAAACAGCTACACAAAATTATTTTTAATGGCTAAAATAACATTTCAACAAACTGTGCTGTAGAAATTAAACAAATATTATTCTGGATTTCTTATAAAGCGCTTCATATTTCTGAATTTTTCGAAAATAAAATGACATTGACGTAAAAAAAAACAACAAAAAATATTATTTCTAACTATAATGGATTTAATGAAGAGTTCGAAGTGCACTTGATTAACTATTTATTGACAAAATCAAACTCTATCACAAATTTGTCAATTACATATTAAATTAATTCAACATCGTTTCGCAAATCAAATAAAATTGTTACTGCACCAGTTCTACTTAATATGCAGAACTCCATTGAAATGTGTCAATTATTATGATACAGATTATCTATTGAGTAAAACTAATGTTTACCGAAATATTTATTCTGTAAAATTTTGTGATTGTGCAACCTTGACTTGCAACGGACAATAAACAGCAAAAGAAAGAAATACACTATACGGAAGGAAAAGCCACTATTTCCATGAAATAAATTCATATTGCCAGACCAGGGGAGAGAAAAAGTTTCTGAAATTACTTCAAACTGCTCATTAATGAATTATTTCATGTCACGAAAAAGCCAGACAACGACCTACGATATGTAAGAATATACAATTATTTATAGTAAGTTCAAATTGCATAACATACTAAAAATTATTCATGGCCGAACTCCCCACGAAATTTCAAAATGACCTTCAAGAAAATTTGGTATGCAATTTTAACGTATACAGGAAATTGCTGTGATTACTTCTTAAAGTTTCTAATGTTGTTTTGTGCAACCTTAAGAAATTATGTTATAATGGAATCAATTCAATAGAATGAAAAACATGCCAAGAGATGTTTGATAAGATATAGCCGGCTTCCATACACAGTGGCCGACAGAGAGTGCACCAAATAGGATTTTTTTATGTGTAAACATCTTACGCGGCGGTATGACGGACGGATGGGAACGCTACGGGGCGAAATTTTTATGGTAGGTGCGTCTCATGGGGGGCTACTTTTGATCAGATGGGGTCTAATGTAAGGGGGGATTTTGGGGTAAAAACCAAAATCTGCAACGGAGCCTCGAATCGAAAATCTGACAAGCGATGACCCCGGTTTACGGGGTCATCACTGGAGGGGGGGGGGGGGGGAATATTCCCCCCCCCCCCCCCCACCTTCCCGTATACCAAAATCTTTTCGAAAAAAATGGGAAGAAAATGTTAAAAACGTAAAAAGAGGCGAAGGCGTTCAGCTACGAGGTCGAGGAGGGCAAAAATGGGAAGAAAAAAAGGCTTTATGAAAAAGAACCAATTTTTTTTGAAAAAATGGGAACATATTGAAAAAACGCAAAATATTGTTCGGAAAGTTGATAAAAGTATTATAAAACCAAATTAGAAAAAAATATATGAAACAAAGAAAAAAATGTTCGGAAAGTTACTAAGAGTATTATAAAACGAAATAAAGAAAAAATGAATTAAAAAATAGTTAGAGAAACACGGTTTTCAGCAAAAAAAGAGAAAAAAAAAGTGTCGAAACCGAGGGCAAAAGTTGAGAAAAAACTTTAAAAAAATTAAAACTCAATTGCTTATATCTCTTTCAGAAGTTTCACTCAGTGCCATTTCACGAGATATATTTTGATTTTCCCCAAAAATCCCAACACATTTTTTCAGAGGGCTGAAATTGAGCAATTTAAAAGAGGTTTAAGTTCTTTTTTAAGTACGAATAGTCATAAATCGCTATAGGTATAAAGTAAACGCGCCCTTTTTACATATTTAAACCAATTTAGGTAAATTATTTGTTTAGTTACCCAAGCTTCCATCAATTCGTTATATAGGGGCGTCTCGAAAAAAGTAAAAACAGTTTTTTTGTCTACCTACGCATTAAGTATTCAGAAAGAATTTTTAAATACAAACAACTTTTCCTAATAAGTATTATTTTTATGGTGCAGAATAAAGGTACTTTATTTTTGAGTGAATATAAAGTTTTCACCACTATACCCCGAAATTTTTACTAGTCTTGTTTGTGCTCTTTTTTGCAGGACATGCAGAACTTTTTCACAGTAAAATAAATTTGGTAATTTTATAAATAAAAACAAATCTCATTTCGTGCATATTTTCTGTGGTAGACGAAAAATTACGCGACAATAAATAAAACAAAATGAAGTATTGCTAATTATTACAGCCAAAGCCGTCTGGTAATAATTAAGAAAAAAATAATTGGGATATTCAACTTGAATACAACCATTTTATCGTTATAAAGAAACTTTTACTTCTTGATATGTGACAACATCGCAACTGCTGAAGAAATAATTGTCTGCACACATACACGAATTAATAAATACAATTTATTTCTAATAATACATAATATGTAGGTATAGGTCGCATAATAATTATCTGAATCTAATGTATCCCTAAAACCTTGAAAGGCTGGTGTTAATTTACGTAGCCTAATCAAGAAATTGGGCTACGCATATATTGCTTCTATTAGTACCATAACGGACTGATTATGGAAATGAGTATAGTAACAATGTATATGAAACTCCATTAGAATTTAGAATACTAGTCTTTTGATATTCAAAATAATGATACTATAGTGATGTGGTGTAGATACTGTTGTAAAAACCAATACACATTAATTAATTAATTTAGCTATTTTTTTTTTAATCACGTGGGACTCCTATACATCTATAGGGTGTAAATTGGTTGCCCAAGATACATTTCTTGTCCACTAATCTTGTGTTGTATTTGATTCAGCCTGCTGCTGACAGGCGTTCTGTGGTGACTGCTATGTGCAGCCGGGAAAGGCTTTGGATGGGCCCACTTTGACACACTGACAGTGAGATCAGTTTGAGGGTTGGACGTTATATAAGAACTTTTGAGAACTTAAATAACGAGTAGTCGACTCGAGAAGGACTTGGCATTTGTTGTAATAACATAAATATTGTTATAATATCTTAAGACATGTCCCATGATAGTAGATATCTGATAAAGTCAAAAATTACCTTCAAAAGCCTCTGAGTGTGAATGAGCTCTTGGTGCTTGAACTGATTTGAAATAGGTCAGAGGAACAGATAGCTTTAACCCAGGGTTCCCCGTTGACCTCTAGCGCGTATATTGGAGACCGTGAGAAATTCGTATTAGACACGGCAGCGGCCTTTGGCTATAACAGGGAATCTGTTTCTCAATACTCGTGTCTAGAAATTATAATATACTTTGCCTCCTTGGCTTTCACAAGGTCAGAGTGCGCCCGCAAATAAATATTTTTTAGGTTACGTTCGGTTTGTTTATGTTGAATCGAGTGTTTGGTAGTTTTTGGTTTAAAGTTCAAAAGTGTATTTCGAAATTATACTTTTTATCTCTTGATACTTAAATCTTGATTTGAGGTTAGATATGGAATATATACAGGCAAGCTGCTGTATATCCACTATAATACGGTTCTTAATCCAATTTTTTATCATTAAACATATTTCACTTTTCGCATTGCCCTGTAACGCTCAGTTCCCAAACAATTACAAACCTAAATTTACATAAATATACAAGTTTACAATAATCTCCAACTTCACAATAATCTCCAAGTTGACAATCGGTGGTACAGCCTTTAGTGCAGGAACAATGGCGGCCCCCAGCTTTTATACAGGGGAGAAGGGTCGTGGTGAGTTATAATGCCTGAGCGCCACGCTGTTAACTTATCGCCATGCCCTGATGTTGGATCTTCAGTGAGATTCGACAATAACCACGAATTGCTCTCCTCCCCGCTGTAACTTATTGAAAAACTTGGAAGGGGAAACAAAAAGAAATATCACCCCTATTAAACAAAAATAACAAGTGTATATTCCGTATTGGTGACTATACTTTTGAATTAAATAAGAAAAATAATTGCTACAAGAATTTCCTGTATATGTAGCTATGACAATTAATATATAAATGTATGCTAAAGATGGAATATTAAAAGTAACGGTTTAATATTAAATAGTACTTTATATAATCTACGGCGCTCTATAAATACGAATACGTGATCACGTGTCGTTTACATGCCCTTGATTGGTGTTATCAACCTATACGGTACAAAAATATGATAACTTCTTCTACTTCTACACTCTAAATAACTTTAATCAATAAGCGAGAAGTTAACGTGCTAGTTCAAATGTACTAGATTCATGTAAGTATAATATTCACCTATTAAATGGTATCCCTACCAGAGGTAAACCTATTTGATTACGCGTCGATACGCTATGCTTATATGCGAACAGTTTCAAAACTATTTATATTATACGACGCTGAAAAGGAGTAAAACACGCGATCAAGACTACGCTGAAATGAATTAATAACACGCCAAAACTATCCGGATTAGCTGGATGATCCAGTATACATATGCTAACTATTGAGAATAATTCGTTACTCCCAAATAACTTGAAGGTTTATTTTAAATCAAGTCAAACCATTAATACTTTCATTAAGCAAATTTATCCGCAACTTTAATTTAAGTAGTCCTAAATCACCAATCAAATAAAACACAATAATAAAATGAAATAAAATAAAAGTCCCAAAATACACTAGATAATATCCTAAATTAAGACTTATCTGATACGTTCTCAAGCCAACAGTGAGTTCATCCAGGATCCAGGTGTTCGTCGAATCACTGGAGCGTCAAGGACGAGAAGACACACTCCGTATGCGTTGAGGCTTGGATCAGACAGCGAGACACGCAGTCAATTGATGGTTACTCCGAAACCACGTGTTGTCGGAGGAGTCTCAGTATGCAGTCTCAAAACCCAGGTAAGAAACCGGAACGTAAGGGGAAAATAGAAGTCCCATAAAACCGATGATCCAAAAATCCAGTTTTAAAAATAGGAATCCAAAACCAGAAAACAGAAAACAGGAACAGGAAACCCCTTTAGATGTTAAACGGGGTTCAAGTGTGTGGCAGCTCTCGAAAGTCAAATCCCCAAACGTGGGTGCAGGTGGTCGAATCTACAAATCTTCCTTCATCTACAATCATCCATCAGATGAGAAACCATCGACGACCACAATCCTGCTCAAGTGCTTCGTTGAATAATCCCCTAACTAGGGCACTGTATATTTCACACTAAATATCAGTATCTCAACGAAAATTCCCAATTTCGAGAGCTCGGCACTGAAACCTACTGGTTCCTTCAAGATCACATAAAGACTAAATTGACTTGCTCCGAAAATGACGAGGCTCGCAGAATTAACATCGCGCCGGCTCAGCATACTATGTTGCCAACAGCGTCCCTATTTGTAACAAAGTACCAGAAAGTTATGATGTCATACTTCCGGATTCGCCAAATCAAGCGCCAAAGCGACTCATTATCGAAATGATTTAAATCAGTTAGAATCTACTTTTAAATGCTTGGTGGGAATATATAACCCACGCGTTATGCGGCAGTCAAACATTACAATCAACACGCGCCACTAATAGCATTATGCCAAATAAGGCATTAACTTGGCAACCGTGTCGACCGTGAAGGAAACGCGCTTGTCCAGAAAGCTGTCACTTATACCGCCAAAATTATCCCCCACAGACTATGTGAAACATAGACCACTTTCCTTGCGTAGGTTAGAATCTACTCCGAGCTGATATATTATCGAACTTTAATAATGGATAGTCCGTGGAATACTGCGTCAATATGCAAGCCTAGAAGGATAAACATTGATACCATCCAATATAATCAGCAAATTCAAGCGTATGATAGCGAAATCCTACAATAAATGCAACACGAATTAGAGTGGTTCTCGAGTCGATATCGACGGAGGGATCCGATGCGATTTCCACCGGTCGTGTAGTCTATGGTTTAAAACCGGAGTGACATGACATACTTCTAACAAACGTCAATGTTTCATTCCCAAAATGAAAATATTCCGTAATCACCTAAGCAAAACAATATATTATCAAGTATAAATCAACGAGAAAATTACCACAGAATGACCATCGAGTGTAAAAAAAAGGTAAGTTATAATTACAGTGCTAGATATCCCTAAATAACCTTAAAATATAACTCGGCATGC
>MU191068.1:15340-30280 GCA_016904865.1 Pissodes strobi | reverse complement strand
ATATATGTCCCGTCATTAAATACTTGCACTTATTCATAAATTTTATTTAGTTATTGCGGAGTGGTACCTAGCACATCATCGGCAGTTTGCAGTTCGACTGGTAGAGAGCTGGTGGCGCCCTTAACCGAACCTATCTCTCACTGAGCAGCAGGATTTACACGCTCTCATCAACTACCTCTTCTCATATAACTAATATTTACTTACTGGTCTTGAACTCATTTGAATTTTTCTTTTTTTTATTGTTCATATTATTTCAATATTATTTTATATCAACTATAACCTTACTCTCTGCGGTTAAACAGTATCAGTGTGGCAGAACAGATACTGTTTATTTGACATACACAACAGTGCGCAACCTATTTTGTAGTTTTGTATTAAATGATTAACGCACAATGCCAGATCCGGTAATTTTTCTTGGTCATGAATATTTTATGAAAATTATCTCTTGTCTTCGACTCGAGATAGCTGAGTTAGTATGTGATAAGTTGTCTAGCTTAGGATATTACCGCCATTTACAAATGGCTTTCTCATAATCGCAGTAATGTTAATTAGAAGAATTTGAATATTGTCATCTCTGTGTAATATTTAATTACATTGGATAACAAGTATTTCATTAAATTTTAATCAAACTACTTTTCACAGATCTCGTTATTTCTACCCAGGTGTAAAAAAGCTTTAACAAAGCAACATATGATTAAAAACTATTGTGTCAATGGAAGAAGCTAGAATCACGATTCAGGTAGAAGCCAGATAGCTTCCTGAGATATCACTCCAAGAAAGTTTTAATTCATTTCATATACTTACATGAGGTTGTTAGTATTTTTTTATAGAAAGGGTTTCACAGTTTGCATTTCAAACAGACTTTGAGATAAAGCGTCAATAGATATTTTTAAAAATAATGTCGATTCTCATTAATTTTGGTATGTCCTTTTAATAATAATTTCTATAACGTAAAGACAAGAGTGAGTACTCGAGAAATGCAACACACTGTATTAAGTGGGTTTCTCTCTCTACTAGTAGATTTAATAGACATATAATCTCAACCTTCCACACCGTTTTGACATAGCATTGCGTCGTTACTTATTCAAATCAAGAAGCCGAAAAAGCCAATTACCTTTTATGAAAATTTACGCTAATTGTCCTTCTGAGGTAGACTTGTTACGTACAAAGTACCGAGGTGTTTCTTTTTAAAAGTGTTTTATGAATAATGATACTTAATCTGTCAAACTTCTACCAGATGTGCAGTTCCTTGCAAATATCATTTGAAATTATATTTGCTTTTTGAAAAAGCGCCCTCCATTTTTCTGTTATTTTATTGCCAAATATTTTAAATTTTAAAATGAGGTATTCCTTTTTAATTTTCAACTAATCGATGAAACGTAAGTTGTTTGTCGAATTTTATATATTTTTTCTTATCCTAGAGTGTTCTTCACCAAACATCACCATGCCAAGCAAAGGAAGACATATTAACCAGCATACAGGAACAACATGCAATGGCCAACAGACTTCTTCAAAGTCCTACGTCACACAACGAAAATACTGTTCACTACAAGAAACAGGGTGTGTCAGCTGAGTCTAGTGAAAATTTCATTCATACTGGTGATACAACCGTCGCTAAATATGAAAAGGACTTTCGGTAAGAATTAGATACAAATACTTTCGCTGATCTATTCTGATTGTGGTTACGAATCATACAGTCTGACAAAATGTATTATTATTATCATTATTATTTTCATTATTATTATTATTATTATTTTCATTATTATTATTAATATTAACATACGGTAGTGCTAACATTCCTAATAAATATTCTTTACATTAATATATATAAACAGAATTGTTTAAGAGATTAAATTTGGCTGAAGTAGATAGCTATTACACGAAACACTTGATATATTTAGTATTAATGGCATTTTTATGAATTGCAGCTTTGCAAACGAGATAATTAATCCTAAAATCGAAATTATTTGTCTCATTAATAAGGATATTTCATACTTAGTTAGGCTAGTTTGTTTGTGGGTCTATTTCAAATCCACAGGGGTGCTGAATGAGTCATAGGTCACATAAAAATAATGGTAAAAACTGAATGCACTATCGGAATAAGGATCCCCTCTAGAGTTTATAGATATGTATTTCAAAATTTTAGCTGATCCTTTTTTGAAATGTTGCACAATAATCCATATATCATCCGTAATTTTATATGTATTTTTCAGATCAAAACAACTAATTAAAGACGCTATTATGGATAATGCATTTCTAAAAAATCTTGATACCTCTCAAATCCGCGAAATTGTGGACGCGATGGAACCGCGAGAATTTCCTGCAGGTTCCTATATTGTTCGACAAGGACACGCAGGAGTTCATCTTTTCGTGTCTGCTGAAGGAGATTTGGAAGTTTTGCAGGACGATAAAATATTGGGACATATGGGTCCGGGAAAGGCGTTTGGCGAATTGGCAATATTGTACAACTGCACTAGAACAGCATCAATTAGAGGTAAGTTCTAAGTTAATAATACGAACTGAACTTTTTTTGGAAGGAAGGGAGTCGTAAACAACTATTGATTTGACTGTTAATGCTGCTTACACTACAAAAATTATCATGTCAAGAGAAATTTTGACAAAAATTATTCATAATTATGATATACTTTCAATCAGGGTTTAGAGCGAACATAGATGTATCAATCTGAATATATTTCATTGGTTGAGTTCATCAAAACGTAGTGCTACCGTAGTGAGTCCTGATGTTCTACTTACATGTTTTAAGTAGGTAATGGGTAAATGTGTGTTATTGTGGAGGATTCAAATTTATCAGACAAATTGTTGCCTATTACTCCACCTCAGTTGTAGGCTCTTTGAATAAGGCTGCTTCGGCTATGGCCCTAGGGTGTATTAAGCACAATGCACCATGCCTCGGTCAATGGAATCATTTTTGATGCTTTGATTGGTCTAGACTGAGCGCAGGTACGTTTTGCCATACTTGGACTGAAACGCGGTGCAATATGCCATGTCCTCTTCAACGTGGGATCGAATCGGCAGAATTACCCATGTGTTCGCGGTACACTGAATCGCTTCCAACCGTCTGATAGGTCAGTGGTTAGATAGTGTGTTTGTGATGCGAAGGCTGCTGCTTCGACCCCTGTCAGGGCCAAGCTATGTTTTTAATTCTTTTTTAGGTTATGTTTGTAAAAAGTTTTTTTTCTTGATTTTGGGTTTGTCTTGGATTAGTTTTGGTTAGCACTTGGTTAGTCCCTGTTTGTTGAGCCCCCGTAGCGAGCGGAGAGCCATGCGAAATAGCTTTATTATTCGGCCATTCTGGCAAAGGATACGATAAAACTATTGACATAATTGAGTAATATGAAATAAAAAGCTAAACAAAAGCACAGCATGTACCATGTACTAGCGCGTGCAAAGTGACACAATATGCACCTCGTTTTAGTCGTGCCATGGCATATTGCACCGCGTTGCAGTCAAGTGTGACAAAACGTACCTGCGCTCGGTCTAGACCAATCAAAGCAGCGAAAATTATTTCACTGACCGAGGCGCGGTGCATTGTGCTTAAATGCGCCCCGGCTGACAAAAACGAGAAATCTAAAAATTGTAAGGCGATTAGATAATTGCTTAACAAGCGGTCTATATGCCTGGTTCACTCAGCGATGTTAATCTTTATAGGTGTGGATCGTAGGGTAGACAGTTGGGCGAAGGTGCCACTAAATTTTGTAAATATATCAATGTTTTTTAAGCATTGGAATAAGGGTAGTAAAATTTAAAAAAATACCCTATCTAAGAATATTGAGAAACTTGAAAAGATGTTAAATATTAAATATATTCTCAGACATGATAGAAATTCATTAGATCTCAAACCCAATTGAAATGATGGTATCGCACATAAAAAATAATAACATTCTTTAAAATAAGTATCACCCAAATTATAAGATCATTAGCCTCTAATCTTAACTTCAAAATCATTAATACTGCCTAGTTACTTTTTTTCAATATTCTTACCTAGCATTGTGATTTTTTTTTAGTTCTGACTAAGTAACAGATAATCACAGAACTCCTTAAATATAGATAAAATAAATAAAAACAATTATCAATTAATTCCATGGCAGCGATAATATCAGTGAACAAATAATACACAGTTAAAAAATATTAAATCAAATAAATTAACATGTGAAGAAAATATATAGTCAATGAAGATCTACAGCGGATATCGAAGTGAGCTCAATTCGGTAACCTGCTTATGGCCAAAGCCTGAAGCGGATATGTAAGACGGTCTACTGATATTAGGCTTACAGCAAATTACAATAAGTGCGTAGCATTTAAATTAGTATACGTAATATAAAAAATTAAATCAGATAATTTTTTTATGACAGTGGCACACACACTAAAGAGATATCCTATGGCACTCGACGAGTGGTTTGTGCGCGAAGATGTTGATTGTTGATTGACACGGTTCTTGAATTGTTGTAGGTTATAACAGGAAACAGATGTCCTGGAAGTGAGTTAGACAGTAATGCAGTGCGCCAGACAAAAAAGTCCTTGTAAAGCGAGGTTCTATGTGTTTCCACTTGTACAACGAAAGGGTGCGCCCTTGCAGTCTGTTGCGTCTGTCTGACAGGCGTTGCGATGATACGGACCAAATCCTGGGAAAATCTGCGGTGAAAATATCTCTAAAACAGGGATATCTCGACCACATGTATGTGGTTTTCCAGACTATCTAGATCCCGGGTCAACTCCGGATCACCGACGAGATGCACACTCCAGATGTGTGAGCAATATTCTAAGCACGGTCTTATTTGCGCTTTGTAGAGCAAGAGCAGCTGCTGCGGTGCATACAGTTTTTTGTTGCGAAATAACGCACCAAAACTTCCGCGAGGCTGATTTTGCGATGTTAGCAACGTGGTCATGCCAGGACATATTTCTGTTGACCGAGACACCCGGTAGTCCGTTTGACAAGGATGAAGCAATGGTCGATCCCGTCATAATGATATCAGGGCCCGCCGTATTGGCTTTCTTGGTAAGCGTGGCTGCTTGGGCCTTTGCTGCATTGAACTGGAACACATTCCTGTCTCCCCAGGTTCGAACCTTCTCCAGAGCTTGATTAAGTGTTGTAATCTGCTCCTGTCTGCGGTGATAAGTCTCAGTAGCTGGTAAAGGTTTTTCCGTTCTAAATTGGGAGACAAGGGTACTGTCATCTGCAAAGCTGTAAACAGAATTATTGATTTCGGTCAGCAGGTCATCAACATAGATAAGGAATAGAGTGGGTGAAAGTATTGCGCCCTGACACACTCCCACATTAATGCTGAATGTGTCTGAGATGTGTCCATCAACTGCAAAGTGCAGAGATCGGTTCTTAGGGAAACTGGCAAGCAAGCTGCAGATAAACGCCGGCAGTTCGAAGGACGGCAGTTTGAGCAATTCGTCATGCCAAACTTTGTCAAATACCTTCGAAATATCCAACGCAATCGCTCGAGATTCTCCGTAGTTCTCAATTGCCCTACTCCATATATAGGTGACAGGCCAATATATCTCCTGTCGATCTCTGTTTGCGGAAGCCATATTGGTTGTCGCTAATTATTCTGTTAGTCTCTAGGTACTTGAGTAGTTGCTGATTGACTACACGTTCCATGACTGTGGAGATTATTGGAAGCAAGGCAATTGGGCGATAGTTTGAGGGCGTAGTTTTATTGCCTTTATTGGAACAGATTGTATTCGAGCGAGTATTCGAGCGACCTTCCAAGAAGATGGGTAAATCCGTTTTCGGTAAGACAGAGAAAAAAGTCTAGAAAAATGGTTGTCAGTTCGTTGGCGCAGTTCTTTAACATGATAGCAGGCATTCCATCCGTTCCTAATGCCTTTTGCGTATCTAGCTCTTTGAGGATTTTACGAATGTCACGGTGGTGAAACTTCACCTCTGTCGTGGTAGTGTTGATGTTGGACAGAATTGAAACAGAAAGATGAAATTGAACTAGTTATTATTCGTATTACATCGCGCAGCTCAGTTTCATAGATTCAGTTGAATTTTATCCGAATTTACAACAATATTCCTGACATTTTATTTAATATTCTATTGAAAACATGGCTTAGTATGTGAAAGATACCATACCTATATCAAAATCTATATCTATCCATCTTCTCAGTAGGTAACTGTCAAACCTCATTAGTGGGTAAATAATCCTTGGCCTAATGATACAACAGTTTACCCGTCGGCCCTAACTGATTGCAATTAATACATTTTTTTATAAATCTAATATATTAATTTACTACTCTCTAAGAAAGAAAGACGTAAACACGATCTACCACCTGAATGTAAATTTGAAGAACTAAATCAACTTATATTAACTTCTGTTCCAATTTACATAAATGTAGGTGTTTGCAAACATTTTCACGCCTTAATAACTTCTATTGTTAAGACAAATAAAGGTAAATTTTTAAGTAATTCCCACAACATTTTTGGTAAGTAAAAAATGATTGTAATAATTGAAAACTACCATCTAAACATGGTGGCCAACGCGAATCAAAAAGACACAAGACACTATAGCCTCCCTAGCTCGCTCACTACCAAAAGTTCCCAGGCCTATATGCAAAGTGCAGTATGCATTGTATCATTACCTCCTTCAAAAAGGCCTGGCGGCTTACGTCATGACGTCATCAAATCTAGGCAAAAGCTATTTACATGCGTATATTTAAATGTGCAATTTCTTTTAAAATTCCACAGTTTAATAGACATTTTGGATGCAAAAATCTCGAAAAATATAATAAAGACCTGTTTTTTTTTGTAAATTTAACTTTTTTATATGTACAAAGTTTGGGCTATTATTACTTTAAGCGCAACTATTATGACTGATAATATTTATTACTCATTTTTTAAAATTTGCCGCTTACTTACCTTTTTCTGCATACATAAATAATATTTAAGAGCTTCCGGTTAAAACAAGGCTGCAAGTCATAAACTCAGCCCTTAGACTTAATTTTTTTATTAAATGAACATGACATTTCAAAGCAAAAACCTTTGAATATCCAGTTTATCAAAATTGGTAGGTGGTAAAATGTCACTATAGGTATAAATATGTAATAATAGATAATAGTAATGTCAAATTTGGTAGTGTATTTTCTCTATCCAAAGGACCCTGGAATATTTAAATGGAAATTGGTTATTCGTGAAATTTGGATGAAATTTAGGTATGTTATTAGGGATGTCCTAAGCAACATTTTTTACCCTGGGCACAACGTTCTATATATGGCAGGTGAGCCGGTGTTAGCTGTCAAAAATTGGAGTCTAATATCCAAAAGCAGACTAACTATGACAGATCTTGATGATCGAGATATCAAATCTACTAAGTCGACCAAGGTAAATCGAAAAAGTCAACCTCTTTGCCGCCTGTCAAAACCTTGCCAAACGACAGCACTCATTTTTTTCAGATTTTGATATTTTATGATATGTCCTTTTTGACTTGTATGAAAATTCTGAGTTCAAAAAATTTATAAAATGACGGAGCTGTCAGAACCTGGCAATTGCTTTAATAGAAAAAAAGACTTAAATTTGGTTCTTTTTCATTTTAAAGTAGACTATTTATAATAAAACATAAAAAACCCAAGTTTCAGATTTTATTTTTTGGGTTAGATTGGGATCTAATATTTGTTCACTAAAAGTCTCTAGTTTATTTTTTTTTAAATCAAAAGATTATGGTTATGTTTAGAACAATGATTATTGAGAAGTGTATTTGAAATGCTGCTAAGAAATTTTTTTTTAAATATCACGTTTTAGGCGATATTTACAATTTTCAAAAGGAGTCAAAAGGCTGTTTTCATTTAGATACCTAACAACAGCTCACAAGGAAAAGACTTTGTACTGTAAATATTCAAAAATTTATCTTCGAACTCATTAGTCAATTTTTGAAATATAACATAGGCTGTTGAAACTATGTCCCCTACCTATTCACGAGAATATAAAAGAGCATCACGACTTAAAAAAAATTATTAAATTGTAACACAAAGTTCATTTGAAGCAAAATTGTCTGCAAAATTCACAACTTAATTTGTTTCAAACAATATAATAGCAATTTTCACTTAAATAAGTGATTACTGGCATTTCAGAGTTTATAGCTTCTGTATCAGACTGTGTAATTATAATCTTGGGCAATAAATTATTACCATTTTCAGAATTTAAAGAGTTATCTAATGACGGGGATTCATAAACAGGACGTTCAAAAAATGTATTTACATTAATTTCTCCACAATGTTTAGATTTTATTGATAATAAAGATTGAATTCTTAGCCTTTCAGGTTGAAAAGAATATCGGTTACAATTTTTTTTGTTTTCTCGTCATGGTCTGAATCAGGTGGATTGATCTCGCTCTCGTTATTGGGGGTTTCACTAGTACTGGGGAGGTCATTGTTAAGAGGAATTGACATCGTATTATCAGCTGTATTGATTAAGCTTTCTAATTCATCAAAACTACCGGTTATAAATGGGGATTATTATATTTATTATTAAAACAGAATTAGACTGGCCATATAAAAATGTTTCTAATTTTAAATTATTATTTATTACAATCGGCCAAGTTATTATAGATCCGGGAACATATTCAAGCTTGAATAAAGTTATTTTATCTTTAGCCCTTACTGAATACCACCCCTCCTTAACAATAAAATTTGAATATAGTTTTACAAACTGCTCAACATTTTGGTAAAAAAAATGAAGCCCCTCTATGGATGTTAACCTCCTCTTTACTTTGCTTTATTTGTTGCAAAAATTGTAATTCCTCAAGTTCCTTATTTTTTTTCGTCTTTTCTTTTACGAACAAACGCATTTTTTGAAAAACAATTGATGCAGTTTTGAAAAATAGTTGGTATGGCATTTTTCTTCAATCGCGGGTTAGTAATAATTTTACCTGATTTTGGATCCTATTCCAAAATTAATCCAAATTATATTACCTGAACAAAAACACACATTAGTGTTTTTATTGGGTACTAAATCGTCTCGCGGAATCGCCCTTAGCCACTTTTTTGCAAGTCATCACTTTTTGGGAAGCCAAAGACATGAACTTTTGGTGCTTTAGGGTAGTTCCCACGGCAACCTGGAGCACAACATTTAAACGCCATTGTTCACATACATCTAAACACAGTAAGAGTACTAATTATAAAAAAATTCACCGAAAATCAATCGCAAATCGAACAATAATACACTCCCGAATAAGAATGCTAAGTTGCTAACCAAAATATTATTTTCCTACTTGCTTTACATTGCAGCCGGCCAGACGGGAACTCGGAATTCCAGTCGCCCAGCGCCAGCGTGACAATCAACGACAAATACGGAAGTATGCGCGATCAATATTTTTACTGGGCGCCCATTCAATGGTATCCTTATGGCGAAAATATTTGCATAGATTTAATGACGTCGCCGCAATTTTAATATTAGCCAGTAGGCTTTTTTGAAGGAGGTAATGAATTGTATACGGTTTCAAATCAACGGTGCTAAAACAGTGCGGTGGTGTCAAATGTCTGGTTCCAATACAAGTTTGCTTTGCTTGGTTAAATTTATCTTTAGTTTTTAAATGATGGATTTCCGCCGAATATCGTGAACCACTATAATTATAAAATTATTATTTTAAAGTTTCATATGAATATTAAGAAATATAACAAACTAAATCGAATTGCATTAGCTTCAAACATATCGTTTAATTTATTTTCGAAAAAAGTGTTACTTTGTGTACTGTTTATAAGAATGCAGTTTTTTACGTTTTCTAAAAACTCTTTCACTGATATTTAAATACTCTCAATGAATATACCCACCTTAGTTCCTGTACATCCATTTATATTTGAATTATTTCATATAAAAATTAACATTTGTCTCTTCACTTCAATAAACGATTACAAACGGTAGCAATCACCTACTTATTAATCGATTAATTATTTAAAAAATTCAAAAATGGGCAACTTGAGCGTACTGAATTTATCTAAATCATATTTGCACTCGAAATCATTCTGTTATTAAGGACCTGAATCTGTTGGGAATTAAATGCATTCTCACATGAACTATTTTATCGTGGGCTCTTTTCATATTCTAGAATAATAATTTCTGCTAAATTTATTACGGTGTATTTATACATAAACAGATACTCGGTTACACGTTAAACGAAATTGCTAAAAATTAAAACAAACAGTCCAGTACACGCGTTTGTTCGTCAAGTGGATTTACCAGATTTATCTTAAATACGTTTTGCCATACCATAATAGGTATATCTGTGAATATTAGATAGATATTTTAGTTTTATGACAATTCGTTTATGTTAATATGGTCGTGCTTATTAAAAGTGAATCGATCCTGCCTGCCCTCAAAACTCAACTACATAAAAAAAGAAAATTACATCCTTGGATTCAATTCTGCATCAGGTGGTTTACAGGTATTATGAATATAATACTAACTAATATTTCACTTCACAAACTATAATGGTAGTACATTTTATTTATATTAGCTTTTTCTACATACACTGTACCTCTTCTAAATTATTTTTGTTGGTATGAAAAGTTTAATTTAATAATTATACAAAACATTATTGAAAGTTTTCTAAATATGTCATCAGCCAATCTTCGTTAACAAATATCAAAAATCCTCGAGTAATAGAAATGGTCGGATGAGTATTTAAATTTATTGGCAGAGATGTAGTTATCAACATGTGACGCACATCACTATCAAACTTGTCAAAAAAGCCTAAAAATCGAACTTTATAACTGCGTAAAACTCGATTGTTATGTTCTATTCGATAGACTTTGAAACCAATTTCCTACCTATTATTGGTTGTACTGGACTGAGCATTGTATCTATCTATAGGGGAAGGCGATCCAAAATGATCCCCTTGAGCAAAACGATCCTTTCCTATTTTGAGTAGTGCATGAAGCGCCGTCTATTTTTTTCTTGCAATATTATGAAGCCCGTCATTCGAAACACTCGATGACCAGATGTTATAAACCTTCCTGAGGGGCTTACAGCATTAAATTTGTTTCCTATTTAAGAATGTCTAATATTTCACTTCGCTCATAGCCCTTCGCTCGCTTCGCTCGCTCCGGGGGCACAACCAAACAAAACTAACCCAAACTAACCCATGGCATGCCCAAAATCAGGAAAGAACAATTTTTTAAAATATTTGTATTTTCGACAGATGGTCGGATCAGGAGAATATATAACGCCTGATAACAAGTTATGAAACGCCAGTTACTCTTCATCGGTTGATGTGCGAATACGTATTTTGCCAGAAATAATATGTTTATTATTTTTCAGTTCGTTTGATCTAAGGTAAACGCTTTTTCAACATGGGTTCATTTGTGGTGACACTTTTTAAATAATCAAATTATTATATTAGGATTTCCATAAAGCTTCTAAATTGTGTATTTTTGAGGTTATATAAAACTCATGGAACAGTAAATATCGGCTAAATTCGAGTTGTACTTTTGGAGAAATTGATCCCTCAGGGATCACTTAACCCGCAAAGGGGGTTATGTTGGCTTAGTTTCCGTGTTATTTTGCTTATGGTTCAAAATTATACTATAACACTATGTCTAAAGCTTTAGAAGCTGTACAAAATGGAGTTAAATTTAAAACACCAGCAAGGCGCTTGTAATTGCTTTAAAGAGACATGCTAAAGCTAAAATCGTTGGTAAGTATGCAACTAACCTCCTGAAAATGTTGTGAAGTTAACAAAAGATTCATTCTAACGATCAGGAGTCAGAACTACCAAGTCACATATTAGATATGGAGAGTAAAAAATATGGATTAATAACAGAGGATGCTACAAAAGTAGCAAATCAAATCGCTATAAAAAATCAAATTCCTCATGCATTTTCTGATAGTAACCAAATGGCAGACAAGGACTGGTTAAAAGAGTTTCAACAAAGACATCCTTAAATATCTCTGACAGCACTAGAAGCATCATCAGCAGCTCGAGCTAATCGTCACAATGTTGCACAGTTTTTGTCTTCATAAAAAAAGACGCATTCCGAACCATGTAGGATATTTAACGTCGATGCGACGTCTTTAAGCATTGTGGCTGGTAAGAAATTCATGATTTTAATAAGACGTTTGACCTCTGTTGAGCGAGGCTCTTCTAATACAGAAATATGTGTGTCGGTAGGTGGAAATTATGGGTCTCCTATGGTTATATTTATAGGCTACGAATGGAAGAAGCTAATGATGGATGGAAGAAGATGGATCCACAGTATAGGCTTCAAGTGGAAAAATTAAATAACACAAAATATTCGAGGGACTTACCAGATATTGTTCATGAAAGATTTTATGAGAATCAATTTTTTAAGGGAGTATAACAGAAAAAGAAATTTAGGTTCGGAAGGTTTTACTCCAGTTTTCATTGCCGAGACGTGGATCTTTAGCAAGGGATCATTTCGTAGTAGCTAGTAAGACGACACCAAGCACACGGATTCAAGAAAAACAGTGAGGGTAAAAATATGTTGTTATTTTTTTAGATTTTTTCTTAAATAAAAACTGGGCCTTGTAAATCTTCATAATTTCGTCTGTTTCGTATTTTGGGTCCATAACACTTTAGCGTCACACAAATTAAGAAATTTTTGGTAAAAATAAGAACATTTTCTATGTTAGAGAGAGTGATTCTTTATAAAAAAGTGCGGACGGAGGATCTTTTTATTAAAAAATAGTACCATTTCTAACCTAAAAAATATGAATCTTTCGGAACACTCACATCTACCTATACCAAATTTTCGATCTTCGTACCTGCGCATTTGGCAGCAGCCCAGTGTTGTTCTAATATTTCGTTCTTCGCTCGCTCCGGGGGCTCTACCAGACAAAACTAACCCAAATTAACCTTGTAGATAACGTACAAAAGGGTAAATTTTTTACTTAGCGCCCTTTTCGAATTTTGCAATTTACTTTCGTGTAACGTGTATTAGACAGTATTAGAAGTGTTTTGTGACACGTTACATATTGCGCAAAGCCCTTTTGACGCCAAAAATTGAAAAAAAAAATCCACATGTTTCAAAAAGTAGAATAGCAGCTTGCCAAACCACAGCTAACCGAAAGTAACCAAAACAAACCCAGACTAACCCAAACTAACCAAAGCCGACCCAAACTAACCAAAGCCAACCCAAACAAACCAAAAGTAACAAGACCAACCCTAAATTAACCAAAGTAAGGAAATAAGCGCGCAAACAAACGCGCTACGCGAGCTTGTCTCTACACTATCTCAAACTAAACAAAACCAACCCAAACTAACCAACACTAACCCAAAGTAACCAAAACCAATTCAGACAAACCCAAACTAACCAAAGCCAACCCAAACAAACCAAAACTAACCCAGACTAACCCTAAATTAAACAAAGTAAAGAAATAAGGGCGCAAACAAGCGCGCTACGCGCGCTTGTCTTTTCACTATCTCAAACTAAGCAAAACTAACCCAGACTAACCAATACTAACCCAAAGTAACCAAAACCAACCCAGACTAACCCAAAATAACCAAAGCCAATGCAAACAAACTAAAACTAACCCACACTAGCCTTAAACTAACCAAAGTAAGGAAATAAGAGGGCAAACAAGCGCGCTACGCGCGCTTGTCTCTTCACTATCTCAAACTAAGCAAAACCAACCCGGACTAACCAAAACTAACCCAAACTAACCAACACTAACCCAAAGTAACCAAAACCAACCCAGACAAACCCAAACTAATCAAAGCCAAACCAAACAAACCAAAACTAACCCAGACTAACCCTAATGTAGTATAACGTACCCGGGTCGATTCAAAATAGTTGAATCAGATAAGTAAAATTGTGTTTTGCCTTTATTTTGCCAGTGATCGTCAAATTAGATTAAAAAGAAATGGATTAAAAAGAGGACCAATACCTACGTTGTGTTATTATTATATATTGCACAATTTTACTCACTCATTATGCGCTTCAACGGAACACTATTAGGGAAACTTGAGGGAAAGGTGCGTCATCTAAATGAAACCACAGATTCCTAATACGCCTAATTTATTAAAGAAAAGCGTGCCGGACTCAGCCTGGAATTCACGAGGGGAAAGAGTACGGCAGAGAAACCCTCGATCTTAATTCCTAAATCGAATTATGCTGTATAATCTATTAGTATTATAATTAATTTAATTACTGTCTCCCGTACCACAATTTGTAGTTCTACACTTGTAACAATACATTTAAAACTGAAGAGATAGCTCTTCGGTCGGGAATCGAACCCGAGTCTCCCGCGTGCCAGACGCGGATGTGATAACCACTACACTACCGAAAAGGGGTGTTAGTTAGCCAGTCGCCGCTGGAGGGTACTGAGGTCCTGGGATACGGAGGCTACTCAGCTAAAGTTGAAATTAGGGCCAATATCTCTAGAATGATCATTACATTTATAACTAGGATATTCTCCCGTCAGGGTAGGAAAATGTTAGTAATTTCACAAAAGCTCTTACTTGCAATCACAGTCATACTAAAACCAAAATTCCAGCACGAAAAGACAGCAAACAATACGTTTTTGTTTTCATTTAAAGCAGTGTTGTTCACAGCATAAAACGATTTCATTAAATATATACCATCAAATATGAATTATCAATGAGAATAAAATAAATAATAATTGTGCAAATTATGTCAATAACAATATCAAAATATATCCACGTGTTATGCCATCAAATATTAATTATCAATGAAAATAGAAGAAATATTTATGCGAATTATGTTAATAACAATATCAAAATATATACACATGTTATGCCATCAAATATTAATTATCAATGAAAAGAGAAGAAATATTTACGCAAATTATGTTAATAACAATATCAAAATATATACATATGTTATGCCATCAAATATAAATTATCAATGAGATTAGAAGAAATATGTATGCAAATTATGTTAATATCAATATGAAAATGTATACACATGTTAGGCCATCAAATATTAATTATCAATGAA